>JAODAL010065106.1:0-18388 GCA_025379985.1 Phyllomedusa bahiana | reverse complement strand
ACTTACGTCCCCCGGGGTCTATGTGGAGCTCGACAGGCAGCTAAACACCTTCCTACTTGTCAATAATTACGACCGTGTTTGAAGTCTGTAGTTTTATTAACAGGATGTAGGATCGGGTAAAACTGATGGACAAACAAAAATGTACATTAGAATACACATATGCTGTTTGTAACAAACATAAAAACAGTGTACAAGGTAGAAATACAGTTAACATTACATGGTGGACAACATGCCTAGGTCTATCTAAATAACAGCACATTATAATCTGTCGTAACTACATACAATATAAAAAATGTAATAGAAGTGCTTATGAAGCTGGGTATGCTAGACATTTCCACAACTGAACAGCTTACCAACTATGCTTAAACAAGAGCAGAGATGAGATGGCTGATGTCCTCTTCTGTGCAGACATGAGGTGAAAATGAGTCATCTACCCATAAGGCAAAGAACTTCCTCTTTAAACAGGAAACAATAACTTTGTGAAACCTTACAAACAAAGGCCACAAGGTGGCACCAAAGGCATTAATTATTTAATTAATTCATGTAAACCATCTTGAATTACAAGTAAACATTAATATGTGTCTATGAGCAGCACAGCTTGGCAAGATTTAGCTGAAAGGCAATTAATGGTGAATACAACACCTCTATTATCAGAAACACAGAAGTACTCATTTGTTCTTATAATAATCACTCCACAAAACAGGAAAGTAAAACAGGAAATGATTCCAACAAAAATATATTTTTAGTAAATCCGTCCTTGTTTCAAACTGCAGGCCACTTTTCTCCTGACCAATGCCCAGCAAGAATTGCACCAAAACCTACTGGCCTACCACATCAGTATAAAGCTGTAAAGCCTCTGCGCTCACAAACTCCAAACAGTATGCCCATTAAAATGTGTTAAAAAAAATTCAACCATATTATTAAATCCTCCTTGGTACTAATTCTAACATGCTGAAAGGGAGAATGCACTTTACTAGTAAGTTTATACAATCTTTTGGAAAAGACTCTACCTATTGGGATAACTCTGACTAAATTCCCACAAGCCCATAATGACTGCAGTTCCCATAATAAAACCTTTATTATGCCTAAAAATGAGTTAATCAGAGCCTTAGCCTAACAATTTTGTCAGCTGAAACTCAATTTTGCTTGAATTAATAAAAATCCCGCCCAAAAATTCCAAAAATTGGGTTTGATGAACTGTTTTTTTTTCCAGCTAGCGGTAACCTGGTGATAGCCCTAAAACTATCTAAAACATTACTACAATCCTCAGAATTAATATTGCTAATAAATAGAAAATCGTCGAAATAATGTAAAATTGACACTTTCCTAACCTCCCTTTCCACTACATACACAATGTAGAAAAAGCCTCAAAATAATAGCAAGACAACGTAAAGCCCATAGGAAAACAGTGATAAAAATAAAATTTGCCATCAGATTGAAACCCTAGTGAATTAAAACCCTGTGGATCAACTGGCTGTAACCTAAATGCTGATTTCACATTAGCCTCAGCCATTAAGGCCCCACCCATGTTTCTATAATAAACTCAAAGCATCGTCAAATTTAAGAATAAGACAATACTGCATGAGATTTATCAAGTGATTTTTATTTATTGATTTATTCATTCAGAGGAAAGGGCAAGTTATGTATTAACCTAAATGAGGTTGCATCTTCTTTTGAAAGCAGACCTAGAGGGGATAGATAAAAATGATCAAATGAGGAGTGAAAGGGGACTTGCTATCCTACCAGCCTTAACTTCTGGATTAATCTTTTGTCTAGCAACTTCCATATTATCCTCCAAATACCTAGCATTAACTACCCAAACACAGCCAGAAACTATGAACTTGGGTACAAAAAAATTCAGCCTTAAAACCCTTATAACCCTTATATTCTGAGTTTTTCCCCTAGCCACGGAATCATTCTTGATAATCTCAATGAGATCTGTGCTTTTTGACACCAACTTCCTCCTATTTTGGGCAGTGAAAGCATTGTTCTGGGGCTCCCACTTATACATCAGAACAACAGGGAGCTCCCATTACACAAGGCACACTCATGTTTCTACTTACATGTACCTGCCCATCTGCACTAGTTCTTTGTAACAGTGGGACAATAACTTTTATGAAAATTACCTTGTGACAGATCTCTATTCAAAATTTATCTAAGAGGAATCATAAAGCTGAGCCATAAACCCAAGTCTTTACTCCCCCAGCTCACATTGGGTTATTCTGAGAAACAACTCATCATAGTTGAACCAAGCGGCACCACCAAAATTCCTATAAGCCTCTTAAATAGAATCTAACTATTGAAACAATAGCATAATAATTTGGCTGCCCCTCACCCAACACGGAGGTATAAATATAAAATGTTGGCAACCAGTTAAAAAACCATTTGTTGACCCCACTCTGACTTTCATCATCAGACTTCACCTCCAATTTCTTATCTTCATCACTGAATCTTTGACTGAAGGCAACAAGGAGATATGTATGATATGTATGTAGGAGAGTATGAGATATCACACACCAAAGCCTCTAAAACACAAGTTTCCACAACACCTATGCCATTTTCTATCGCAGGGACAGAACATCCATTTACCTCAGAAACCTCATTAATCAAATTCGCACTGCTAGCCTTGGTCTCACCCTGACCAAGGACCCAGACACTAGCAGCTGAACTACCATTAACCTATTTTTTTTAGAAAATTGACAAATTCGACCAAACACTTCAATTAATTTCTTGTTATTGCCTGTGCTTAATGCAACAGGATCAGAATTAAACATATTAATCCTCTCAGCACTGGAGCTCTTCCTCCTTTTGACAATGCGGTCCAGCTGGCTACAAATTGGTGCTCCCCTCCCGTCTTTCACCTCTGACTCTCCTCTTGCTGCACTCTACTAGTGTGGAGTGCGGCGTCTTCCTCTTTCTCACTCTTCTTGTCAGGATGAACTTGATCTGTCGTCTGTGGTTGGTACAGTAGAACCTTTCCCGTGACTCTTCCCAAAGGTAAGATTAACCTCAGACTCCTGATTGGCTTGGATGTCTAGACAGGAAGGGGCGGGATATCATCCAATATTACTCAACCATTCTTCCATCACAGCATGTAAACACACAATCCACACAGAAGCACCTCCATTTAAAACGAATGCCCAAAATCTGTAAGATAAGAATAGAGACAATCTTCTTTCCTAAACTGTGGTTAAATCTTCATCAGCTGCAGTAAGCTCCTCTCCCCACCTGGATAGTTGTACCTTTCTTTCCTCATGCGCCAGAGGTGCCGCTCACACACCTATACTGGACATCATACTAAGTTTATTGATAGAAGCATATCTCTGCTTACTTTTTCATTTGCCACATGCGCATTGACTATTCATTAACTTTGTTTTCTGTTATTATAATCTGTGATGTCATAAATAATACCCATGCATGTGCATTATTTTTGTTCCTCTTTAATTATTGTGACTAGTGTTGAGCGATTGCGTTGGCGATCAAGCGATAGTCGATAGTCGGCCGCTATCGATAAGGTTTTTTCGATAAGTGAGCATCGATTTAGGAGCCCGATAACTATTAGATAGTCTATGGGAGAGCAACAACACTTCATTATTACACCCAAACAATGCTGGAGAAGCTGAGAATTAAGCATCCAAAAAAAACTAACATCAAATGGATACGTGCTACAATCTTAGGCAAACACTTAGGTTATAAAAAGTCACAGAAAAAATCACAAAAATACCATTCACTATCCCTTCTTGTACCACATCACCCTGAGACCTTAAAACACACTGCATCACCCACGAAATTAAAAATAGCCGAAGGCAGAATGATTTAACCATCATGTTTACTTGACAGGACATTGAATATCCCTGACCTGTAACCATCATGAAGCCCCACAACCTGCATTAACCCCCCCAGATTTAAAAAGGCCCGCAAAAAGGAGTCTTTCAACCACCATTTTTAGTTGACTGGACACAAACTATATCTGTCCTGTACCGCAGAATGACCAATAAACTTCTGACCCACAGTTTTAAAAAGTGCCAGGAAAAAAGGAAGGTCTTCACCACCATTTTAGTTGAAACTGGACACTTATACTGTCCCTGTCCTGGGCCACAGTATGACCATCAAACCAGTCTGAACCCCCAGATTAACAAAGTTCCGGAAAAAGGAGTCTTTCAAACCACCATTTAGTTGAATAGCTGTAAAACATTTGACGTAGAACTTGTCCCTGGCCACAGATGAACCCAGGGCCGGAGTTACAGAGGGTGTTGTGTGATGAGCCCAGGCTGGCGCCGTCATCTTTTAGCACACGCATGTTAAAATTCCCTGAGACGCAGCACAACAAAAAACTGTCGTGCTTGAAGCAGAGTGAGGAAGCGGAAGTGTGAGAAACTCCATCCTTCCTCAGTACACAGTCAAGAAACCTGGGTAGTCGCTTTTGCCCCATCCGTATGATTGCGGACCAATTTAAGCTTCACTTAGGAAATACTGGTGTTAACGCTCCCTGTACACCCGAGGTGCCCTTTTGCTATGGCATTCTATTTTTCTCATTATTACTCAAATGTGCTGGTGGAAATGTCCTCTGTACTTTTTTTCTCTGTCCGTGCTCATACTCCATGTCACTCTGAATAACCCTACAATCTGGTCAAGTTTTCCCTGTACCTCCCTTGTGTACAATTCAGGGGAAATTTTTTTACCTACTAATTTTGTACTGCAATTTTTTATTAATTTAATTCTATAAAACACATTTTTAAAATAGATTGAATCCCAGACCATGTTCTTTGTTTCTTTCTTCTCTTTATTTCATTGTATTAAAGGGGTTGTCCCTCGATACAGGTATTGATAGCTATGTTAAAAGATCTTTGCAAAAACAAGTCATTTTGCAATAAGTTCCATAACTGTGTCCTTAACCTATTTCCTGTTTCTGACGCAACCATCACCCTTGACCACTCTTTGACAATTGTGAAGAACAAATGTCTGTTAGAAACAACGATTTTTTAGAATAGACCTGTATAAGCTGCATGTCACGCAAAAAGAGCCCCCAAAAATTCAAGAGCATGACCCTTGAGCCACATGGTACAATTGTGAAGAACAAAATGTCTGTTAGAAAAACAAAATTTTTTTAGAATAGGAGACCCTGTATTAATAGCTGCTATGTCACAAGCAAAATGCCCCCAAAAATTCAAGCATGACCCTTGAGCCACTTTTGGGACAATTTTGAAGAACAAATGTCTGTTAGAAAACAAACAATTTTTAGAATATGGACCTGTATGATATACTGCATGTACAGCAAATGCGCCTCAAAAATTCAAAACATGACCCATGACCCACTTTTGACATTGTGAAGAACAAATGTCTATAGAAACAACATTTTTTAGATAGGAACCTGTAGTATTGCTGCATTACAAAGCAAAATGCCCCCAAAATATTTAAAGCATGACCCTTGAGCCACTTTGGTCAATTGTGAAAAACAATGTCTGTTAGAAACAACATTTTTTTTATATAGGACCTGTATATTGCTGCATGTTCAAAGCATCATGGACACAAAAAAATTATATAAAATGACTTCCAGGCCACTTTAAAAAATTGTTAGGGAGAAATGCCCACTTAGAAGCCACATTTCTGTATCCAAAGGACCATGATTATTGCGGTATCCTCACAGCTACATTAACCCCAAAAATTATAAATAGTGACTTCTCAGAGGCCACTGGTAAAAAAATGGGAGGGAGAAATGCCACTTAGTAACCACATTTCTGTTCCAAATGGACCATTATTATTGCGGTATCTCAACGAGCTACATGTACCCAAAAAAAATATAAATATGACTTTCTCCAGCCACTGTAAAAAAATGGGAGGGAGAAATGCCACTTAGAACCACATTTCTGTCCCAAAGGGACCATGGATTATTGCTGTATCTCACAGCTAACATGAACCCCAAAAATATAAATATTACTTCTCAGCCACTATTATAAATTGTGAGGGAAAATGGCCATTTTAGAAGGCAAAATTTCGGGTTCCAAAGGACCAAAATTTTATAGCTGAAACCCCACACAACATACCCCCAAAACCTTTGGGGGAAAAAAGGGAAAACTTCTTAAAATAAGTGATTTTAAAAATGGAAAAGGGTTTTATTCATAAAAACCTTGCTGTTTTTAACATCTCCTCCCCCAAGAAAAAAGAGAATAAAAAAAAAAAAAAGGGAAAAAAAATTGCAGTAAAAAATGACCAATTTTAAAAAAATTTTCAAGGGGAAACCATTTTTTTTTTTGAAAAGGGAAATTTGGGAAAGTAGCCCGGGCCAACAAATTTCGGGGGCCCCTCGGCAATTGGGGACCCACAACTTTCATCAGAGATCCTGCCTGATTCATCTTGAAAAGAAATTCAAAGATCCACATTATTTTGGGAAAAGGGCCGGGTTTCTTTGTCTTAATGACACCCCCCGCTTGCTGAAGGCCCTCAAAATTTTGACCGGCTGCTGGCAAAACCCCTTAGGGGGTACGAGCCACTGGGGCCATGCTCCTTTTTTTGGATACCCATAGTCTAGGGGTCCGGAACACATCAAAAAACATGGGTTTTAGAAAACAGATAGTCGTGCACCATGATTTTAAACCTTTTTCTCTTGTTTGGGATGTTTTCCCTTTGCATTGCATCTTGGTGAGGTGGTAAAAAAAGTTTGCCAAGGTCCCCCATTACTTCCGCCACCCCCTGCTGCGGGTTCGCTACCCCCTATTTTGGCCCCTCTACTGCGGGGCCACTCCTGATGTTTTTCCCAAACCGTGACTTTTGGGGGAACGTGAACAGACGCAAACAAATTCCCCTTTTTTGTTTCAATCAAAAAGGCCCCTTTTTCCTGCTTTTTACCCTCTTTTTTGGGGGGGGAAAGGGGAAAAATTGTGGTTTTTTTTTTTGACCGGGATCCAAGGGTGGCCCCCAGAAACCTGTTTTTCCTTTTGAGGGCCCAAAAAATGCAGGATCATTTTGGGGGGAAAAGGGAAAACATCCAACACTCAGGTGAGAAGGGACCCTTTTTTTCCCCCCAAGCCTCGGGGTCGGGGGGCACTACAAACTTTTCTTCCACATTTTTCCCTCCTCCCCCCAAAATTCGCCCCAAACCCCTTTTTTTCCCAAAGGGCAGGGCGTGGGTTAACATGGGTGACCAAAAATTTCCCCCTCCTCCCCTCCTCCCTGCCCCCCGGGCACGGCTTCAACACAGCCCTTTCCCTTTGCCTGAGATGAGCACCCTGAGAGCTGTGCCCCCCCCTTCCCACTGGCTCGGGAAACCCCCGAACCACGCCAATGAAGACCGATAAAAAAAATTGGTTGGGAAAAGGGGGCCCGGGCCTTTTTTTGGCCCAAACCCGGATTCCCGTTGCCAAACAAAAGAATCCCCACAAAGCTCTCTGAAAAAGGGCATTCCCCCGCACTAAAACCTTTTTGGGGCTTCTTCAAAACGGGCCCAAGGGGGTAAGACTTTTTCCCCACCCGCCTCTACTTTTGGGTTGTTAAAACCCCCCAGGCCCCAAACCGAGCGTGGGCCGGGTGTCCACTTTCTTTCTGCAAAAGGGCATTGCCTGCTGCCAAATCGCTGGAAAATGGGGAGGGGGGAATTTCCAGCTGTTCCCACGTCAACAATAAGAGGGTTTTGAGGGGGACCGAGCTACCCCCAACCAGCCAGGGGGGAAAAAGCGGGGTTAAAAACGGGGGAAGGCGCTAAACCCCCGAGCCTTTTTCCCACAGGCAGTCCAAACCCGGGGTACTTTTTAAGAAATTTTTTGGGCCCGAAAAGGGTTTTCAAACTTTGGGGCCCGGAAAGGGATGTGCTCCACCCTACCGATTTTAAGGGGCGGCCACAATTTCCCCCCGTTACCCGCACACCCCCTTTGCCGGGGCACAATTTTCTTGTCACCCACCAGCGCTCGGCCCCTCTTTTGCGGAGAGCCGCCCAAACACTCCTACCTGTGTGTGGACGGTCCCAAGGCATTTTTAAATTTTCCAAACACGG
The DNA here is from genome assembly GCA_025379985.1 of Phyllomedusa bahiana. Classification (NCBI taxonomy): domain Eukaryota; kingdom Metazoa; phylum Chordata; class Amphibia; order Anura; family Hylidae; genus Phyllomedusa; species Phyllomedusa bahiana. The sequence goes on along the minus strand of JAODAL010065106.1, from coordinate 10,401 downwards.
CCGGGTGTCTCGGGCACTAAATCCCACCAGGAAGGGGGGAAAAACCCGGGACCATCCCTTTCGGTTTTAAAAAGTTTTCCCCACCTGAGAGCCCAGCCCACCCCCCAAGACACCCACCCCTCACCCCGGGGAGTGTCACAGAGATATAGCCCGGGGCCGTGTTTACTACCCCCATTTCGGTGGTAATTTGGTTTTTTCCAACACAAACCCAACCCAAACCGTTTGGGAAATTTTTAGATGAAAAACGGGGCTGGCCGGGGCGGAGGGTTTTTCCCGGGCCAAAAAAATCCCTGCCCATCGGGTTTTGGGGGCAGGCGGGGGCCCATGACGGGGCCCGGAAAACCCATCTGTGTCCACCGAGGGAAAGGGCCCAAACTTTCCCAAAGGGCCAAAAGCCGGGCAATCCACATTAAAGGCTTTTGTTTTGGGGAGGGTTTTTGGGTTAAAGTTTTTTTTCCGCCCCAAAAACCGGGAAAGAAAAGAAGGGGGGCTCTAGACGGGCCGCTGAAACGGCGTGAAAGGTCGTAAAACTGGCGGAAGGAAAGGGGGTTTGGGAGGGGCCCTCGGGTGGTCTCGGGGGTTACTGGGCCCGCGGTGGGGGCCCCCTGAAGGGGAAGGCCCTGATCCCTGATAAAGACCTGAAACTTTGGCACTGAAGGAACCTTGGGGGTGGCAGAAAAGGAAAGGAGGGGGGAGACGGGGGGTTTTATAGGTTGGAGGCCCCCGGGGGCCCCGGTTTGGGGCCTTTTTTGGGGCCAAAGGGTTCCCCCTCCTTTTTTCAACTCATGCATTCGCGGCATTACTAGACATTTTGGTGGGGGTTTAAACCCAATTTAAGGGTTTTTCCCTCACTTATTGCGTTTCCCGGAAAAGGCGGTTTATACATCCGGGGTGAAATCAAACTTGCTAAAAGAAGGCCCAGGTTTAAAGGGGCCCCTAAACCTTTTTTAAGGGCGATAAGCGGGGAGGGGGTTTTTTGCGCTGACCGTCTGGCGGAATCATATAAAGGGGACTTCTGCACCCCCCCTCCCCCTTTTTTGGGGCGGGACCCATATTGACACTCCCCCCCATCCTTCCTCCTCGTCCACTGTTTAACCTTTCCGAAAAGCAAATTTTCCTGGGGAAAAAAACCAGGAGGGGTTTCCCAATTCTCATAAACCATCACATAAACACGGGACTTGGCGTCCTACTTTCGCACCCAAAGCTGGGGGCAAACAAAAAGGGGGCACTGAAAGGGCGTTCCCCGACCGCCGGGGATTTTGGGGGCCATTGCCCCGGTTCCTTCACCCCCTCTGAGGGCATAAATAACGGGCCGTCAGAGCAGCCCTAAATCACCCTTTTTCCTCAAAAGATTTTTTAAAACATCCCTTTTCGGGCCCCCAACCCCGCTTTTTGTCATAAAAGGGAGGTCTTCAGACAAGGGATTATCCACAGTGGGGTAAAACGATTAAATTTTGGGGGGCTGCTTAAATTTTTGGAACGGATGCGAGGATGCGATGACGACTTTTTTGGGGGGCCGTAAACGGCAAGGACGGGGAGGTAAGACGCAAATTTGCAGGTTGCTTTAAAAACCACGGGAAAGGCCCAGTTTGGGCGACGATTTTGGGTTATTTAGATTCAAAGGCCCTAACCCACATGCCCGGGGCCTGACGGTCCTGAAAAACTGACGATCCGCGGCCCCCCGTGTTGCCCGCCAGCACGGGAAAAGGAAAAACCCTTCCTGGGAACCTCTACCCCCCATGGCAAACCCCCCTCTTTGCCCTTTTTTTTTTGAAACCTTAATTCCCCCTGTGGAATATAAAAATGCTTTTTTTAAGATTTACGTAATGTTTGCTCAATGAACAATCCGGGTGCGCAAAAGTCAAAAACACTTTAACTGTTATTTTTTTGGTAAAATTTTTAAAAACTAAATTTTTGCCCCTTTAAATTTAAAACCTTGAAAAATATAAAATTTTGCTTTTTTAAGTTTTTACGTAGTTTCCCTGCGCCCAATAAACCCAAGCTGGGTTTTTGCAAAACCCCAAAAACATTTAAACTGTTATTTTTTGGTATAAAAACGGAAATTTTTTGCACCTTTAAATTTAAACCAAGTTTTAGAAATTGTTTTTTTTAAAGTTTTTCCCGGGGAGCTCCCTCAATGAAAAAAACCGGGGTCCCAAAAATTAAAAAAAAAAAAAACCGTAACTTTTGATTTTTCGACATACGCCCGAAATTTTTTGGCAACAAAAAACCCGGTCTAACTAAAAATTTTGGCCTGTTTTTTAAAATTTAACTCAAGGGGGATAAAAACAACATCACGGGTTAAGGGAAAATTTTAAAAATAAAACCCTATCTGAAATTAAAACTGATAAAAAAATTTTGGGGATTTTGCCTAAAAAAAAACCCCTGCATTTCCCTAAAAATATGGAAACCCCAATAAAAAATTAAAAAAAAGGGCCTTGGCCCAATTTTTTCCCTGGAAAATATTTTCAATAGCAAACTGTTAATAATAAAAATTTCCCAAAATACAACGTTACACAAACCCCTTGGGAATTTTTATCCAGTGTTTTTTATAGATAGACTTGCCCTGTTTCCCCGCGCCCCCCCCCCCCCCCCCCGTCCCCCCCGCCTTTAATTTTAAACAGCGGTAGATGCTCCCTTTAAAATTCTCTGTTTAAAAAAATTGTGTTTCCACTTTGTTTCTTTTTGAATGTTGCCGCTGAAAGGGCTAAAACCGTTTGGGGACTGTTTTTTTTTTTTTTTATTTTTATTTTTTTCCCTTTTTTTCCCTTTCCCTTTGGTCCCCCTGTTTCCCCTTTCACCCCTTCCCAAACATTTTAAAAAGGGTTACTCTGGCCAACCGTATCTATGTGTGTGTTTTGAAATATTATAAAAATATGTATATATTTTTTATGAAATTTTTGGGGGTATGTAATATATATTATGCAGGGCTTACTCTTTCGGACTTTTTACATTTTTTACTCGGAATTTTAGCCCTGTTATACTATCATTTATCCTAATCCTTTTTATGCTTGTCACTGATTTTTTTTGTTTGTAAAGGGTAATAAAATTAAAATTAAATTTTTTTCGGGCCCGGGCCTCACTTTTTTGGCTAATATTTTTAATTTATTGTGCTTTTTCGGAGATTTCCCAAGTCTCCCTGTTTGCATTTGTTTTTTTGATAATCTCCACTTTCAAAAAAGCATCTTTGAATTGAAAAAAAAAAATTCTCTAGTAACTACAAAATCTTAAAATCTCTAATCTAACTAAATTGGGAAAGGGATCACAGCTAATAAAAGGGGTTTCTCTTGCATAAATAGACTAATTTCGCTGGGTTTTTTGGCCACAGGCAACCAGGTCCTATCCCTTGAGACGCTGAGAGACACTGAGCAAAACAGAAACCTGTTTCTTGAAAAAACATATTGTTTTTTTCCACCAATCGCAACCATACAACCCCATCATGACGTCGCACCACACTCACCTGCCTATTCTGAATCTGATTTGCTGGCCCCAAAATTTACAGAAGGCCCAAAAAAGGCGCGTCTTAATAATGCACAATTTTAACCTTAAATTATCGCATATCTAAATTTTCGATCACCTAAAAACCTTGCCATTTTAACTTTGTCGTAAAATCGCTCAACACTAGTCATTAACGACTGCTTACACATTTTTTTCTATCCATCTATTTTCTATCTATCTATCTATCCACTTTTCCCCCTTTTCACTATCTACTATCCCTACAACCCTATCTCATATCTATCTGTCCCAATCTATCTATTCATTCTTTTATTTCTTAATTTTCCCATCACTATACTTTATTACATCTTCCCATATCTATCTATTTTCCCCATATCTAAACTCCCCTTTTTTCTATCTATCTATCATCTACTTTCTATCTATCTATCTATCATTAAACTATTTTCCCCTATCTATCCCAATATATTTTCCAATATCTATCTATTTTCCCTTTATCAAACTATTATCTATCTATCTATCTATTTTCTTCATCTTCTTCTCCCAACACAAAGCAATACAGCCCCCAAAATAAATATTGTAGTTGCCAGCAGATCAGTCGTGGCCAAGACCAACAAAGATAGAAAAATCCACAGCGCTCCATGGATAGGCAGGAAGATTCTTGTTGCTGGATTCATGGCGATGGGTAAAGGGAAAATCTCTCCAGCTTTTTTCTAAGTGCTGTGCATTTATAAAACGGGAACCACAGTTTCCCTCCCTCTAATAAAGCCCCATCTGGGTTTCCCCTCCCCGCTATTTTTAAAACCCCATCTGCTTTTTCCCCCTCTCCTCATATAAAGCCCCTCTCAGGTTCTCCCTCCCCGCTATAAAAAGCCCCTCTGCGGGTTTCTCCCTCTCCTCTATATAAAGCCCCATTTTGGAGGTTTTTCCCCCCTCTATATAAAGCCCCTTTCTGCAGGTTTCTCCCCCCCTCTATATAAAGCCCCATCTGCTGGTTTCTTCACCCCTTTTTAAAAAAGCCTATCTTAGGTTTCCCCTCCCCTCTATAAAGCCCCTTTGCGGGTTTGCCCTCCCTCTTATAAAGCCCCATCTGCGGGTTTTTCTCCCTCCCTCTATATAAAGCCTCACCGGGTTTTTTCTCCTTCCCCATATAAAGCCTCATCTGCATTTTTTCCCTCCCCTCTATATAAAGCCCCATCTGCATTTCTCCCTCCCTCATATAAAGCCCCATCTGCATTTTTCCCCCCTCCCTCTATAAAAGCCCCACTGCAGGTTTCTCCCCCCCCTTATAAAAGCCCCATCTCAGGTTTCTCCCTGCCCTTTTATAAAAGCCCCATCTGCGGGTTTTTTTTCCCCTCTCCTCTTAAAAGCCCCTCTGCAGGTTTCTCCTCCCCTCTATAAAAACCCCCATCTGCATTTCCCCCCTCTATAAAAAACCCCATCTGAGGTTTTTCTTCTGACAGAAATCAGAATAAAAATTCCCGTTTTAGGTCAATTAGGAAAAAAAAATTATTTCTATTCCCCAAATGCAGAATAATAAGGGGGAGAATTTTTAAGGCATTTTTTTCATTTTCTGTAAATCGAATTTCCCCATTTATTAGTATTTGGGGGCTTTGCCCCCTTAAAACTGTAGACTTTGGTCCACTTTTCCCGGTTCCTTCCCCAAGCTTTTCACAATTGGGGGGGTTTTGGCCCTTCCCCCTTTACAAACTGGTGTAACTGAGCCTGTTTGGGGGTTTTTGCTCGGCCCCCCTTTTTAGCTTTCCCATAAATTTCCCAAAAGGATTGAGAAGGGGTTTTGAAGCCGCTCCAAAACATGACTTGGTTCCCTTAAGTCACTTTTTAAACCCTTTGGCCGTTTGCTTCGGGTCATTGTCCCTTTGGAAGACCCATTTCCCCCCAACTTTCTTTAAAACTGATGTATTGAATTTCCTCTTGTTTCCACATAATCTTCTTTTTTTCTTGTCATTATTTTGTGAAGTGGACGCCCCCTCAGCAAAAAACCCCAAACATGTCTCCCACCCTCTTTTCACAGTTTATGGTTTCTTTTGGGGCCAAGCTTTCCCTTTTCCCCCCCCAAAAATAACAATGGTCATTATGGCCAAACGTTCAATTTATTTCCTCAGACCACAGGCGGTCTCCCAAAATTTAGGGCTTTGTTCCTGTGCATTACAAACTAATCTGGCTTTTCTCGTTTCTTTTTTGGGGGAATGGGTTCTTCCCCGGGGAGCCGCCTTTCACCCATGTTAAAACAGGCCTTTCACTGGGATAATGAACAATCTTACCAGCTTCCCCACATCTTTAAAGGTCTTTTGTTTTGTTCTTGGGGGTTTAATAAAAAATGTTGGCCAAACACTTCACTCTAGACACAAAAACCCTTCCTTCCTGACTATGATGGCTTCACTTCCCTCTTGATTGTATTGGTTTTAATTGTTTGTACAGATGAACGAGGCTCATTCGGATCTGGAAATTCCCCAAGATGATCCAGACTTGTTCAAGTCCACAATTCTCTTCCGATATCTTGGCTGATTTCTTTACCTTTTTCCCTGAGTTTCACACAAAGCATGTTTCATGGCATTTAAAATCATCCACAGCTGGTCCAAATAACTCTGATTTTACCAAAAACCCCTTTTAAATTCCAAACCCGACCCATTAAGGGTGGGGCCCAAATTGTGTAAAGGCGAGCCATCCCATGAGGAAACTGCAAAAGTAATAAAAAGCCTAAAAATTTTCCCCCCCTCATTTTTCTGCATTTGGGGGGTTTAAAAACATTTTTTTCTTATTTAGCTAAAACGGGGAAGGGTTTTTTCTATTTCAGTAGAAGAAAAACCCGCAAAGGGGAAATTAATAATGGGGGGGAAGAAATGCAGATGGGGCTTTTTTAGAGCGGAGAAAAAACCTCAGATGGGGCTTTATATAGAGGGAGGGAAAACCTGCAGATGGGGCTTTATAAGAAGGGGGGGGGGAAACCCCAGTGGGGCTTTTTAAGAGGGGGGAGAAACCCGCAGATGGGGCTTTTTTATAGAGCGGAGGGGGGAAAACCCCGCAGATGGTGCATATAAGGGGAAAGGGGAAAAAACCCCAGATGGCTTTTTATATGGGGGGGGGAGAAAACCTCAATGGGGGTTTTTAAAAAGGGGGGGGAAACTGCTTGGTTCAAAAGTAAGCAAAAAGTAGAAAAGGGGGAGATTCAAACCCCACTATTGTTTATAAAAATTTTATATATAATTATATATATAATTAAATTTTATTATATACACACATACACATACACAGTGGGTAAAATAAGTATTGGATACACTGGTGATTTTGCAAGTTTTCCCACCTACAAGGAATGGAGAAGGCTGTAGTTTGTATCGTAGGTTCACTTCCCCACTTCATCCATTCATACAAATGGGATGAAACTGTAGAGATGCTTAGAGCATGTCCCCACTGCATGGGTTTTCGGCCGGTTTTCAGCCCGCCTAAAAAACAGGCCGAAAATGAGCACAATTGTGCTCTATGGAAAACCCGTGCAGCAGTCCCCACAGTCCCCACTCCACGGGTTTTCCGCCCGACTGTTTTGTCGCCGGCGGACCGGCGACAAAACATTGAACATGCACAATCTTCCGTCCGGTTTCCAGACGGAACATGTGCATCTCATTGGGAGGGGGGAGGGCGGTTCTCCGCTCATCGCGGAGAAAAGCCGTCCCCCCCGCGGCCGTGGGGACGGCCGCAAAACAGGACAAATACTGGCCGGCAAACCGGCCGGTATTTGTCCACTGCCGTGTAAACGGCCCCTTAGAGAGCTGTCACCCAGCGCAGTTTTGGTGCAGTTTAAACTGTGCTCCAATTTAGACTTTATTACCAGCAGGTTCTTTCAGTTGTCTAAATTCTTCAGAAAGGTGTTTCAGGTAAGTCATCAATTACTGTGTATGGAGTCTTGTGGACACACACACTAATTGATCCATCACTTTCCAAACACTTTAGATAAGTGAAAAAACTTTCTGGTCATAAAGGCAGATAATTGCAGCGTAGTTAAAACTGCACCAAAACTGCGCTGTGTGAATGCAACCTTACTCTGGACTATTGCTACATGTGATGCAGTGCCCCCTCCCCAGGACTTACCTGGTGATACAGCAGAGCAGTATGTGTCTACAGCAACCTAAAACCCAATAAAAATGGATTTGGAAAACAAACAATAGACCCCAATGAAGAGAATGGGCGCCCTCAGTCCAGGAGAAGCAAGAAAAGGACAAATGTGGCACACGAGGTTCGTAGATAAGAAATCTTTATCGCACAAAATTGACAAACAGAAAATAAAAAAAAAATACTTGAAAAGTGTCACTAGGTACAAAACATACCAATCACTGACAAAGCATAATAAGGGTCAGTGTGACAGAAACCAGGAACGATAATACATGACAGTATATATAAGACAAGCAAGAAAATGCACAAAGACATACACAGGGTAGAAATATATACCAAGCATGTGACAGCAGACCAACACTGGCCCCCTGCTGCACTGCCAGACACTGCCAACACTGGCCCGCTGCCCTGACTGAACACTGCCCCCCTGGCACTGCCAGCAGTGCGCCCACGGATGCATTGCCAGACCCTGCCAACAAAGCACCCCCAGCTGCACTGCCAGGACACTGCGCACTACATGCGCCCCCTGTGCCTGCACTGCTCTGGACGGAAACTGCACACTGCCAACACGGGGCCCAGCACTGCGCCCTCTGATGCACTGCCAGACACTGCCAACACTGCGCCCCCTGCTGCACTGCCAGACACTGCCAACACTTCGCCCCCTGCTGCACTGCCAGACACTGCCAACACGGGCCCCCACTGCTTGCACTGCCATGGACCATCATGCACATCATGCAATTGCCTGCCATGCACTGCCCCTCGATGCACTGCCAGAAACGATGTCAGACACTGCACCTCCCTGCTGCACTGCACAGACACTGCCCCTCCCGATGCACATGCCAGACACTGGGCCAGCATCCCCTGCAAATGCACTGACTCAGATACTGCCCAACACTGGGCCCCCTGATGCACTGCTAGACACTGCCAACACTACGCCCCCTGCTGCACTGCCAGACACTGCCAACACTGGGCCCCCTGATGCACTGCTAGACACTGCCAACACTGTGCCCCCGATGCACTGCCAGACACCAGGGGTTTTGGAAGGAGAAGTGTAAAAGCCCCAGTGCTAGATGGGAGCAGCTGCACAGGTCTGAGAGCAATCACTCCCACCTGACTCTTGCTGAGGGCAGTGACCGCCTGTTGCTGGGAGTGGATGTCTCACTCGTCTCTACAGCAGTAAGTTTCCATTTTTCTTTGAATTGTCCGTAAAGTTGCTGAAGGGACTCGCAGGACATTGAGGAGCTTTGATGCTGGTGGCGAGGCTGCATATTGTGACCAGAATATCAGCTAATATCTATGTTTGATATTTCACCAGGAGAAGGTCTGACCCTGTGATGTGGGGGATCAGAGGCTGTCAGTATCTTGTGTTGGGAGCTGTCTGATGTTATAGTATGGGGGTCACTAATAGACTGTATCCAGCATGGTGCACTACACGTACCTGTATGACTGCTCCTATAGAAGCCTTATCATGCGCAGGTATAATACCCCCTCATGCACCATCTAGTGACCACTAATCTCATTATAACACAGCGCCATCTAATGACCATTAATCAGAGCTCAGCTCCTCTATCATATAACACTATATATCACAGAGCTCAGCTCCTCTCCTCTATCATATAACCCTATATATCACAGAGCTCAGCTCTTCTCCCTCTATCATATAACACTATATATCACAGAGCTCCGCTCCACTATCATATAACCGTATATGCCCCAGATCTCAGCTTCTCTCCTCTATCATATAACCCTATATATCACAGAGCTAAGCTCCTCTCCCTCTATCATATAACCCTATATATCACAGAGCTCAGCTTCTCTCCTCTATCATATAACCCTATATATCACAGAGCTCAGCTTCTCTTTCTCTCATATAACCCCATATACCCCAGAGCTCAGCTTCTCTCCTCTATCATATAACCCTATATATCACAGAGCTCAGCTCCTCTCCCTCTATCATATAACCCTATATATCACAGAGCTCAGCTTCTCTCCTCTATCATATAACCCTATATATCACAGAGCTCAGCTCTTCTATCATATAACCCTATATATCACAGAGCTCAGCTCTCTCCTCTATCATTATAACCCTATATTATCACAGAGCTCAGCTCCCCTCCCTCTATCATATAAACCCTATATATCACAGAGCTCATCTCTCCTCCTTTCATATAACCCTATATATCACAGAGCTCAGCTTCTCTCCTCTATCATATAACCCTATATATCACAGAGCTCAGCTCCTCTCCCTCTATCATATAAACCTATATATCACAAAGCTCAGCGCCTCTCCTCTATCATATAACCGTATATACCCCAGAGCTCAGCTTTCTTCCTCTATCATATAACCCTATATATCACAGACCTCAGCTCCTCTCAACTATCATATAACCCTATATATCACAGAGCTCAGCTCCTCTCCTCTATCATATAACCCTATATATCACAGAGCTCAGCATCTCTATCATATAACCCTATATATCACAGAGCTCAGCTCCTCTCCTCTATCATATAACCGTATATACCCCAGAGCTCAGCTTCTCTCCTCTATCATATAACCCTATATATCACAGAGCTCAGCTCCTCTCCCTCTATCATATAACCCTATATATCCAGAGCTCAGCTCCTCTCCTCTATCAGATAACCCGATATATCACAGAGCTCAGCTCCTCTATCATATAACCCTATATATCACAGAGCTCAGCTCCTCTCCTCTATCATATAACCCTATATATCACAGGATATCAATGTGATCTGGAACAAACATGGCAGCTCGTGCAGATTTGGCGCATGAAGCACAGGAAGGAAATAATGGTGGGAGAG
>JAODAL010065105.1:0-18389 GCA_025379985.1 Phyllomedusa bahiana | reverse complement strand
TCGGAATGCGAAGAAGACCCCCATTCCCAGCAAAATCTGTGACCCTTTTGTGGTACATCTTTTCCCATAAACTCCAGGGGTGCCGTTCCGCATGCAGAGTCGTTATGCCCTGCAGCTGGTGGGTTGCACGTATCCTTGGAGTTGTGTAACACGGATAGCATGAAACTGAAGAAACATCAGAAACTGTGTATGTGAAAAGAACAAATGTCTTAAAAGCTGAATAATATTCTGTTGTAAATAAAGACCTAAGTTAATAACTAACCCCACACAGTCATTAGGGGAAATGTGTAGGTTATAGGCTCTTGGTTGGTTGTGCTTTTCCCTTTCCTTTGTGGGAGAATTCAAAAAATTTTTTAGACTAAATTAGGTTTTTAATGTAAAAGGTCCTGCCGTGAGACATATTTGCTAACATAATTTAGAAAGTTATTTTTAAAGTTTAAAATTGATCATTGCGGGTTTTCCCACATTCTTTTGCTTGATGAATAAACTCAAGTGAAGTCGAACCCCGTTGTTATTGAAGTAGATACTTTCCCAAACAGCAGAACCACAATCCCTTCTGATGTGGTTTTAAAATGGGCACTTTCTGGATAATGGCGTTGGCATGATATATTTAACATAAACAACTGACATTGTGTCGTCGAGAATGTAGAAAATTCACATATTTATATCAATGTGTAATAAAAATAATACTTCACTTTCTACAGTAGAATTTCAATGTGATTGTCCCTGAAAACAAGAGAATGTAGGAAGAAAAGAGAAGTAAATCAAGGCTTCAGTTAAGGAAATTAACACTTAAAGGGGTATTGACAGTATTTCTGCTACAACAAGTAAAGCATTATGTGTGTAACAAATTAAATTTCCCAATATACTTGCATCAATCTCACAGTTACTAAAATCATTACTTGCAGTCATTAAATAGAAATCTTCATTGTGTACTTACAATGGATAGAAATCTGTCCTGGTCATATGATGGACCACAGTGCTGGGTTGTTAAAAAAGACCTGTGGCCCGGGCCCCGGGCGGGGGAAAAAAAAACAGCCCTGGGACTAAGGGCCCCCCGCAGCCCAATTCAATATCCCCTTAAAAAAAAGTCCCTTGTTCTCGCACCCCCGCCACTGTCTAAAAAAAACTACAATAAAGCGTTTCAACGGAGCGTTTTTTTGGGGTTTTTTTTGGGGTTTTTTTTTTTTGCGGTTTTTTTGGGAGGGAAAAGGGAGAAACAGTGAATGCTGAAAATTTCTCCACAAAAAAGCATCAAAAAAATCACCAAACGCTCTGTGTGAGAGCCCCCTACACACAAGCAAGGAGAAACAGTGGTGAGAGAAACCCCCATCCGAGCAGGTGAGCACTTGCTTTACAATCGGGGGAAAGCCCACACTGACACTACATAAGCCCCAACATAACTACAACCCCCCCCAATCAAAACCCCTGTCGGGTCACCATCACATGAATACAGCACTGCCCAACACAAAAGTAAACTTACCCCTGACGCAAGACTCCAAGGAACGTATCTTGATGGGGTTGTTCTCTTCCCCTTTTTCTTTCCTTCGACCCAAACCCCCATGATGTCTCCCTGTGATCTTTCCCCCTTCCTTTTTTTTTCTGTTTGGTACAGCATGCAATTTTTTCTTTCTCGGTCACATCGTCCGTAGAATTTACACAAATACATTTTAGACTCCTTCTTTCCCAGCACTTTCCCATCAATTCCCCAAACAGCGTCTTTAAACCCTAAAAATTAGAAATTAAAAAAAAGAGTAATGGCAGTAAAAAAGGGGACCCCCTTGGGAGGCAGGGAAGTATGCAGGGCAGGCAGGGCCGTATGAGGAGGGGGGCCCGTAGCAGGGGGAGGGACAGTATACGGTAGGCAGGGGCAGTATACCGGGGCGTATACAGGGAGAAGGGCCCGTATAAAGGGAGACAGAGCCATTATAGGGAGACAGGGACGTTATAGGCGGCGGCAGTGTATAGGCACCGGGCATGTATAGGGGAGGGCATTATAGAGCCAAGGCAGTGTTTTGGTAGGCAATGTATTAAGGAGCCGGGCAGGATTTAAAACAGCCAGGGCGGGCATATTTCCGGGAGGGTATTGGTAGCCAGGGGAGGGCATCATATAGCCAAAGGGAGGGTAGGTATCCCGGGGAGGGAATCATTAGCCCGGGCAGGGCATAGGTAGCCCGGGCAGGGAAATATGCGGGGAGGGGTCATAGCCAGGCAGGGTATAAAATAGCCCGGGCGGGTATCATATAGCCAGGGCGGACATCTATAGCCCGGGGGAGGACATCTATGCCAGGCAGGGTATAGGTAGCCGGGAGGGGATATTAAAAGCCAGGGAGGTATAGGTAGCCCGGGCAGGGCATCAAATAGCAGGGAGGGCTAGGAGCCAGGGGGAGGGCACATATAGCCAGGGGGGCATCTATAGCCAGGGGGGGGCTAGGTAGCCAAGCAGGGCATCTATAGCCAAAGGGAGGGTTGGGGAAACCAGGAGGGCAATAAAACCGGGCAGGGAACGTAGAGGGGAGGGAAACTTACCAGGGGGAGGGCATCAGTACCAGGGCAAGGGTAAAAAAAAAGCCAGGGAGGGTACAGACCAGGGCAGGGACAGTACCAGGGCAGGGGTCATATAGCCCGCAGTTATAGGTAGCCAGGCAGGGTATAGGTACAGGAGGGGATAGGTAGCCGGAGGGTATCATAGCCAGGGCAGGTATAGGAGCAAGGAGGGTTTTGGTAGCCAGGGCAGGGTATAGGGAGCAAAGGGAGGGTATAGGTGCCAGGGGGGGGCATCATATAGCCAGGGCAGGGTATAGGGCCAGGCGGGGGGAAACAGTAGCCAGGGCCCGGGCACATTAGCCGGGCAGGTAAAAAGGTAGCCAGGGCAGGGTTTATATGCCAGGCAGGGTAAGGTAGCCGGCAGGGATAGGTAGCCAGGGCAGGGCATTAAAATAGCCAGGGAGGGTATCAGTAGCCAGGGCAGGGCATCATATAGGCCCGGGAGGGGTTTGGGAGCCGGGCAGGGCATATTGCCAGGCGGGTACGTGAGGGAGGGCATATATAAAACCAGGGGGGGGCAATATTAGCCGGGGGGGGCTATTTTAGGCAGCCAGGGGAGGGGAGTATTAGCCAGGGCAGGGAAATTTTAGGCAGCCGGGGAGGGGATAATAGCCAGGGTAGGGCTATTTTAGGCAGGGGGGGGGGCGTATATAGCGGGAGGGGCAGTATAAGCCAGGGGAGGGCAGTATATAGCCGCCCGGGCGGGGGAGTTATAGCCGGAAGGGGCTTTAAGCCAGGGCAGGGCAGGGGGAGTATATAGCCAGGGCGGGGCAGTATAAAGGCACCCGGGCAGGGTCGTATATAGCCCGGGCAGGGGCCCGTATAGGCATAGGGGGCAGGGGCAGTATATAGCCCGGGCAAGGGGCAGTAAGGCAAACTAGGGCGGGGAGAAAAATAGCCAGGGGGGAGGGGCAGTATGGCAGCCCGGGCAGGGAGTATAGGCAGCCGGGGGAGGGGCAAATATATAGCCCGGCCGGGGGAGGGGAAATAATAGCCGGGCAGGGCGGGGAGTATATAGCCAGGGAAAAGGGGCGTATAAGCCGGGGGAGACAGGGGCAGTTAGGGGAGGGGGAAGAAATAAAAAGGGAGGGGGGTATAGGCGCCAGGGCAGCGTTCCCGTTTAAAAAGCCAGGGCAGGGGGCAGTATGGCAGCTAGGAAAGGGGGATATTAAAACCCCGGGCAGGGGCAGTATAGGGAGTAGGGCAGGGGCAGTATAGGCCCAGGGGGGGGGGGTATAAAAAGCAGGGGCGGGGCAGTATAGGCAGCAGAGCAGGGCAGTTATGCCCGGGCAGGGGGATATAGGCCCGCCGGGCAGGGGGGAGTTTACCCGGGCCCAGGGGCGGGCCAGTATATACCAGGGCAGGGGCTATAGGGAGCCAGGGCAGGGCAGTTATAAGCCCGGGCAGGGGTATTATAGGCAGCAGGGCAGGGGGCATATAAGCCATGCGGGGAGGGGCATTATAGCCAGGGAGGGGGGGAGTTAGGCAGCCAGGGCAGGGTCAGTATTAGCCAGGGCAGGGTCAGTTTTGGCACTGGGCAGGGCAGTATATAGAGGGGGCAGGGGCGTATAGGCAGCTAGGGAGGGGCAGTTTTCCCGGGCAGGGGGGGGCAGTATAGGCAGCCAGGGCAAAAGGGGGAGTATGGGAGCGGGGGAGGGGCGTATTAGCCAGGGGGGGCAGGGGAGTAAAAGCCAGGGCGGGGCAGTATATAGCCAGGGGAGAGCAGGGGGGAGTTAAAGGGCGGGGCAGTATAGGCGCCAGGGCAGGGGCAGTTAGGGGAGCCCGGGCAGGGGCAGTATATAGCCAGGGCAGGGGGCGTAAAAGGAGTAGGGCGGGGCAGTCTATAGCCAGGGCCGGGTCAGTATATGCCAGGGGAGGGGCAGTATAGGAGCTAGGGCAGGGCATATAGGCGCCCGGGCAGGGGCAGTATAGGCAAAGGGAGACAGTATAGGCAGCCAGAGAGGGCAGTATATAGCCCGGGGGGGGGCAGTATAGGCAGCCAGGGCAGGGGGGGAGTATATACCAGGGCAGGGGCATATTAAACCCGGGCAGGGGCAGTATAGCAACCAGGGCAGGGGGAGTATATAAACCCGGGCCGGGGCAGTTTAGGAGCCGGCAGGGGGGAGTATATTGCCAGGGGAGGGCGGGCAGGGCACGGCATATATAGCCAGGGGAGGGGGGATATTGGCGCCAGGGGGGGGCAGTTAGGCAGCCAGGGCAGGGGGAGTATAAAAGCCAGGGCAGGGGCAGTAAGGGGGAAAAACCCGGGAGGGGCAGTTTGGCAGCCAGGGCAAGGGCAGTAAAAGGCAGCCAGGGGAGGGGCAAATATAGGCAGCCAGGGGAGGGGGGGTTAAAAAGCCCGGCAGGGGGGGGGGTATGGCAGCCAGGGGAAAGGAATTTGGACCCGGGACGAAAGTAGTTTAAAAAAAAAAAAAAAAGGGAATACTCACCCGGACAAACCCGCTGTCCCCTCCCCTTTTACTTGGAGCCGGTGGCCGCTCACTGCAGAGTGCGGGGCCCGGGCGGGGGCCCCGATGACGTATTACATGCGCCCTGCCCCCCGGCCTCCTGGGAGCTGAAAAAGGGTCAGTAGATCCCCGATGTTCAGCCCGGGCCCCCCCCGTTGCCCGGCCCGGTTTTCAGGCGGGCGGCCGGTGGGTTTCTGGGTGGGTCGGGACCGGCCATGGCGTCTGTTTTTGGGGGGGGGGGGCCTGTCGGGCCCCCTGCCCAAAAGGGGTCCGGTTTGCTAATGCGACCATTTGGGCCCTGTAGCGCGCCCAGACCGGCCTTCGGGGGGCCCCCGGAGGGGAACACTGTCCTCCTCGGGGGAGATCCGGGCCGGCCCCGTGGCCCCACCCCAGGGCACCCGGGCAAATGCCCGGTTTGCCCCAAGGTCAGTCCGGGCCCCTGTTGGGCTCTTCCCCACTTATTTTTTTAGTAAAAACTGTGTGTTCCTGTGGGAAAAAACAAACCAGAGCATCTTCTCTTATAACTCTGTGTTAGGCTGTCACTCTGTTATTTCTTCTAGAAATGTATTGCTGAATCAGACAGATGGGTGTTTCCAATTGGGGAGAGGGGCTTTTGCACAGTCTGACATTATCCAATCAAGTCTGAAAGAGTCCGTGTTTGCAGGAACACACCCCTTTAAAACTAGAGTGATAACACCCCACTGACAGATTCAGTAATACATGTCTAAGAGGAAATACAGAGGAACAGAACAACACAGAGTTATAAAAGAAGACGCTCAAGAATTGTTGTTTCACAGGAAAACACTAGGATTTATTAAACAGATGGTCAGGAGATGTCACAGGTCCTCTTCAAGAGTTTCTACCATGTGCACTTATGTGATCCTCACATGAACATTTATCACCTGGAAATAAACAATAAAGGTTCTTAAATAATGTTATTTATTCTATATCTTTTTTTTAAAGATTTACATTAATTTGTGCAAAATTAAAGTTTCAGCTTCCTGACCTTAAAGCATCATTTACCTTAGTGATGTCATTCTAGTATGCTGGCCAAGACAATGCAGCAATCGAGCAGCAAGTTTAACAACCAATAGCAACCAATCAGAACGTCCCTTTCATTTCACATAGAGCTCTGGAAAAAGGAGAGGGGCGCTCTGATTGACTGCTATGGGTAACAAAGTAAGTTTTCATACATGTGGCCCCATGTGTGGGAGAACGGTGCTCTGCCCTTATTATGACTGTTACAGAAGCCCCTGTTTTTTCTCTTCTATTCCTTTGTCTGACAATTCTGAAAATACATTCATGAGCGAGGAGGCTCAGGATGAACAGTACTATAAGGGTGTGTTAACATATTAAGGATTTGCCTATGGCTTTGTCTATTTTTCCAAGAATCCATAGCAGTTGAAGGCTGAAACTTGGATTTCTGCTGCAGCTGTGAGGATCTGCATTTTGAGTAGCTCCATTGTCAATCAACATGGTAATCCATTTCTGCTTTTCCAACCAATAAGTGCTGTGCTTACAGCTTAATAGGCAGTTGTGGAGGTTCCAGCATTTATTCCCAGTGATCTTGTGATAACTGCAATAGCTGCTGGAGCTAAGAAGACCAAGATTAACTTTGCAGTGTAAATTTGGAGGCTGTATCTATTTATTTAGTTATGGTATTCATTTATAGATCTCAAGGGGCTATACAGAAATTGCCTTTATTCACACTGGTCCCTATATCATTGGGGTTCACAATCTACACTCCAGATAAACCTATAATTTTTGATTGTGAGGGAAACAAGAGTACCCAGTAACCACGGAAACATGGGAAGGACGCTGTGCACTGGGGGAAAAAAAAATTAAATTGCCCCCAAAGGCTATTTTCTGACTTTAAAAGGTCACAATGTGTAATATAAATTATGAAATAAAGACAAAATTAATTGACTCAAGTATTAGCCTAGTATAGGAAATTTAGCAAGTAAGTAAGTGATGCCCCATCTTTAACTAGGACAGAGAGCCATAGCAAAGAGCAGCAGCTAAAGGAGTTGGTGCCACAATGTATGAAATGATTGTCCCCAGTAATTGTCCCTAGTAATACACACACAGCTCAGCTACATGCACGTTACACAAATTAGGCTCTGCAAAACGCACATTACACACAGCTCTGCTGCAGGCACATATAACACACACATGCACAGCTCTGCTTCAGCTCATCCAGTAGTGATCACAACCAGTACAGCAGAATTCTGCATACACTGAACAGCATCACTGACCTGGAAGCACACTCCAGCACTTTCAGCTGAGGTGAATTGTACATAGAACTCAAGTATAAGCCAAGGGAGGCTTTTTCAGCATAAAAAATGTGCTTAAAAAGTCAGCTTATACTCGAGCATACTGTATACATAAATAAACACAGATAGCACAAACCACATCCACATGCCCTATCCCCATGAACCGAACATAACCCATATAAAAAAAACAACTTTTTGGGGGACTTTTTATTGTTAAAAAACTTGAAAAAAAAGACATTTATTTTTTATTTTTACATTTTCTCTGATATGAAAAAAAACTTCAAAGAAAAATAATGCATTATGTTTAACAAAAAAGGACAAAACATTATTACAGTAACCAAGCACAAATAAGTGTTATAGCTTTCAAACCAGAACATTTAAAAATAAAATAATTAAAATGTGTCTCAGGCATGAACGGGAAATTCCCTGGTCTTCAACTAGTTAAAAGCTGGCCAACTTTCCCCCTCAAGGCAGATGTGTGGAGTGGAATTGGCATGTTGGATTTCAGCACTCTTGATCTTTTGTTCCTGTTGGTGATAAACTACTGCCAGAGGTTTCTGGTATTGGCTTTTTCCTCTCTCCTCATTGAAATAAACATGCATGCTTGGCAGAGTCATGTGTACCTGTTGACGGTGGGGTCATTAGAAACGACAGTTGGCTGAATAAGGATTTAGTCAACATCTAAAGTGTAAGCTCAGATAAATACTTCATATATGGCATTTAGTCATTATCAGTAAGCAACGACTCAACCTTACCTGCATTGCATAGGCCTTTTTGAAAAGTTATTTATTAAAGGTATTACTGAGGATACATAGAGGTTTCCAGTGATTTCCTAAAAATTAAGGGATATTTCCATCTCATTGATTAGCTTTAAACATGTAGACAAAGGTAAATATAAATGACCGAATACATTGCTGTTCCAGTTTTGCTTTATTTTATAGTTAGAGCAGTTCTTATCTCCTGATTGTTTATACAAGCTTTACAAGTTACCAACTATATATCTCTATGCTAGCAGTGACTAGGCTGATGACTCCCTGCTGTATCTTATTAGCAGGACAGAGCTTGTGTCTCAGTCTTTGATCTTATCTTTTTCCTGAGAAAAACTTTAATCCTTAGAGTTCCTAACCTTGAAGCATTCATGTACCATCCTGTCAAGTCTACAGAGCACATTTCCGTGTAATTACATAAAACATAATAGAGTCCCTCAACAGCTAACAATGGGTCTTGACAGCATGTAAGTTTTTCATTTTCATTAGAAGCTTCCTCCCATGACAAATAAAGCTCTGCTAGCTCACATTTATAGCCAGACACCTTACTTAGACGGTATAATTGTTTTTCACAACCCAGCTATCACCAATGTCCTTTTAACACAACTAGAAAAACAGAGCTGAAATGTCAGTCAATGCTGTAGTCCTTTTCACAGCCTGCCCATGAAGTGTATGCCTGAAGGGGCCATGAAGCGTGAAAACAGCTACAGTGCCTTGCGAAAGTTTTCGGCCCCCTTGAACTTTTCAACCTTTTGCCACATTTCAGGCTTCAAACATAAATATATAAAATGTAAAAAATGTTGTGAAGAATCAACAAGTGGGACACAATTGTGTAGTGGAAAGAAATTCAGGGGCGTCGCTAGGGTCCCAAAACATCCGGGGCTCGGGCCCTTAAGTTTTTCTGAGTAGGGCTGGGTGCACACGGAATTTTTTGCGCCTCATTGTGAACTGCGGATGTATATTTACAGAGAAAAACCTTTGTATGTAGGCTCAGGAGAACTATAAGTGATTACACTGCAGTTACATTTAGTGACTTACAGGAGACGTCTCTGAAGAGTTGTTCTCTTTCTCTTCTTCTTCTCCATCTGATGACTTCTACCGTCCATAACTCTTCACTGAAAAATTTAGAAAACAAACATCTTAGACTCCTCATTTTATCAGCATTTCTCTACAATTTCCTATCTCTATACAAAATCCCCATCTATAGTGCCCCAAATGGTAATAATTACCCCTTGTAGGTAAATATTTGCCCCCTATAACCAGGTAGTAGCCCACTGTAGCCAGGTTGTAGCCCCCTCTAGCCAGGTTATTAGCCCCTCTAGCCAGGTTACTGCCCTCTGTAGCTAGGTTACTGCCCCCTTTAGGCAGTAATATGCCCCCTGTAGCCAGTAATATGCTCCTTGTAGTCAGGTTATTAGCCCCCTGTAGCCAGGTTACTGCCCCCATAGCCACATAATTTTGCCCCCTGTAGCCAGTGATATGCCCCTCTGTAGCCAGTGATATGCCCCATGATCCACATATGCCCCCCTGTAGCCAGTGACATGCCCCCTTAGCCATATATGCCCCCTGTAGCCAGTGACATGCCCCCTTAGCCATATATGCCCCCTGTAGCCAGTGTCATGCCCCCTTAGCCATATATGCCCCCTATAGCCAGTGATATGCCCCCTTAGCCATATATGCCCCCTGTAGCCAGTGTTATGCCCCCTTAGCCATATATGTCCCCTGTAGCCAGTGATATGCCCCCTGTAGCCAGTGTCATGCCTCCTCCCCGACTCTGACTGCACGGCCGCTGTGAAACAGCAACGCAGTCTGAGACATCGGCGGGCGCCGTCCGCACCCCGGAGCGCTCCCGGCCCACGGCTGGGGCCTGGAGCCGCCGAGACTCGGGGCACAGGCGGATTCATTCGGGGCTCGTGCCCCGAATGAATCTGCCTAGCGACACTCCTGAAGAAATTTATTGGATATTTTAAACTTTTGTAAAAAAAAATAAAAAACTGAAAAGTGGGGCGTGCAATATTATTTGGCCACTTTACTTTCAGTGCAGCAAACTCACTCCAGAAGTTCAGTGAGGATCTCTGAATGATCCAATGTTGTCCTAAATGACTGATTTTGATAAATATAATCCACCCGTGTGTAATCAAGTCTCCGTATAAATGCACCTGCTCTGTGATAGTCTTAGGGTTCTGTTTAAAGCGCAGAGAGCATCATGAAGACCAAGGAACACACCAGGCAGGTCTGTGATACTGTTGTGAAGAAGTTTAAAGCCTGATTTGGATACAAAAAGATTTCCCAAACTTTAAACATCCCAAGGAGCACTGTGCAAGCAATCATATTGAAATGGAAGGAGTATCAGACCACTGAACATCTACCAAGACCCGGCCGTTCCTCTAAACCTTCATCTCAAACAAGGAGAAGACTGATCAGAGATGCAGCCACAAGGCCCATGATCACTCTGGATGAACTGCAGAGATCTACAGATGAAGTGAGAGAGTCTGTCCATAGAAAAACGATCAGTTGTACACTGCACAAATCTGGCCTTTATGGAAGAGTGGCAAGAAGAAAGCCATTTCTCAAAGATATCCATAAAATGTCTTGTTTAAAGTTTGCCACAAGCCACCTGGGAGACACCAAACATGTGGAAGAAGGTGCTCTGGTCAGATGAAACCAAAATCGAGCTTTTTGGCCACAATGCAAAACAATATGTTTGGCGTAAAAGCAACACAGTTCATCACCCTGAACACACCATCCCCACTGTCAAACATGGTGGTGGCAGCATCATGGTTTGGGCCTGCTTTTCTTCAGCAGGGACAGGGAAGATGGTTAAAATTGATGGGAAGATGGATGGAGCCAAATACAAGACCATTCTGGAAGAAAACCTGTGGGAGTCTGCAAAAGACCTGAGACTGGGTTGGAGATTTATCTTCCAACAAGACAATGATCCCAAATATAAAGCAAAATCTACAATGGAATGGTTCACAAATAAATGTATCCAGGTGTTAGAATGGCCGAGTCACAGCCCAGACCTGAATCCAATCGAGAATCTGTGGAAAGAGCTGAAAACTGCTGTTCACAAACACTCTCCATCCAACCTCACTGAGCTCCAGCTGTGCGCCAAGGAAGAATCTCTCGATGTGCAAAACTGATAGAGACATACCCCAAGCGCCTTGCAGCTGTAATCGCAGCAAAAGATGGCGCTACAAACTATTAACTTAAGGGGACCGAATAATTTTGCACTCCCCACTTTTCAGTTTTTTATTTTTTACAAAATTTAAAATATCTAATAAATTTCGTTCCACTTCACAATTGGTGTTGATTTTTCACCAAAAAATTAAACTCTTACATCTTTATGTTTGAAGCCTGAAATGTGGCAAAAGGTTGAAAAGTTCAAGAGGGCCAAATACTTTCGCAAGGCACTGTAGATGGTAAAACCCCTTTAAATAAAAAATTAGGCCAAAATATTTATGCTTTCTTAATAATAACTAAATATCTTCATTGCACCGGGGTGACATGTTCTGCTGGTATTCTACAGAACTGACCCTGTTACAGTTGTCAGCCTCATTGCAATAAATTAAATCATTCCACTGCTTTATAGCTTACTTTCCACCCAAAAAATTGATTATAATGTACATTCATACTTCGTAGATGAAGAGATGACATTTACTGGAAAGGCCATAATTTACAGAAACAAACTGGGATCATAGACTATCATCTCACATGTTACTGGAAGATATACAGCAGAATTTTAGAGCAGGCATTTTCTTATGAAGTTGATGTTTGTTTGACGAACAGTTAAAAGGTAAAAACAGGAAGCAAGAAATCTAACATCAAGCCTGGAAATTCAGTGGTTGGTGTCAAAAATGTAAGAAATGCAAAGAATCTACATCAAATGATCAAACTGTTAGAAACATTAGCACATCCTAATACTATTCATAACATTTTGTGACTGCAGAAATAACTCCCTATGTTATATTATTAGTGAGTAATATGCATTCAATAAGTGACTACTGTTTTGCTATGTTGTGTATGAAGCTTACTCTGGAAACCAGCCTGTAAGTCTTAAAACTAAGGTTAATATAACACTGCCCAATAGAGTCAGCAGGAGACTCAGAACGATGCTGTTACCAGTGTAATGTCACCTCTGAGTACACATTAGCAGTGAGATAATGAGGTGCTTGTTCATTGCACCTCACGATTCGTATGAAAGATACTAGATGTGTTACAGACTGGAAGGAATTAGTGGTGCAGTGTGAGCAGATGGGTGCAGACAGATAATTACTAAGAAGATGAAGTATAATTTACATGGTGTACTTCTCAGCAAATTCAAATGGAGCATTTTGTCAGGTTAAAAATCATGCTACATAGTGACTTTTACTCTGTTTCCCCGAAAATAAGACAGTGTCTTATATTAATTTTTGCTCCTAAAGAAGCGCTAAGACTTATTTTTAGGGGATGTTTTTTTTTTTCTATCAACAATAATTCACATTTATTGTTGAACAAAACATCAACATGTATTGATATACTGTAGTGATTTCATCACTAACATCAGCATAAGCAGCCAAACTCTGAATTGCATAAATAAAAATGCACTGTCTTATTTTCGGGGGTGTCTTATTTTCGGGGAAACAGGGTATGTGCCTCACCAAAGAAGTTCTGCTGATATTGTAGTCTGCAACATTATTATGGGTCATTGTTTGTAATGATTGTCCAGCCTAAGGCTAGATCCACACAGCAATTTGAAAATGCCATCCAAAATTCGATGGCATTTTCAAACTGCTAAACCACGTCGCACTACTGCTTTATGTGCAAAAACCGTCGGTCAGATTTCTTATACCCAGCGGCCCAGTACATCGGGGCTGCAGGAATCTGACGTTGGTCTCACAGAATATAGAACATGTTCCATATTCCGCCGGTTGGTTTTGTTTTAGGAAAACCTCAATAAAAGTCTGTGCTGTGTAGACTACAGCTCAGATTTTCTATTGAGGGCTACGCAGCGCAGAGTACGGTCAGTTTTTCAGCGGATTAAAAATACTGAATCCGCTAAAAAACCTACCAAAATCCTGTGCTGTGTAGACCTAGCTTAAGGTGTCAACTATTCCTAACTACTGTATATCTAGCCCTGCTCTTAGCTAAGAAGTGAATACAACTGTATCCAATCTAGTCAATACTCTGTGAACTAAGGAGCCTGAAGTCCTCCAGGTAAACACAGATTAGCAAAGCACTAGAGAGATCTGCTACATTTTTTAGTTCAAAGAGCATTGCATAGACTGGATAAAGCATTTACAAATCTGAATATATACAAAAGCATTCTAATTCACTGACAGCAAATAAATATCCTACAAATGGTGAGGAAGTAAACAAAGAATATATAGTCTTAGTTTTAAATTACTAGTTTTATACTTTGTCATTTCTATAGTAATTTAACTTTTTTACATAAAATTAAGAAACCCTGAGAACATTTTTGTGCCCACATAGCACGACTGATTTATCTCAGTAACATGCTGTCCTGATGCTAACACTAACCCAGGCCTTTTCACCCTATAGATGCCAGGGACCAAAGTGACCATTGTTATGAATGGCATTAATACTCCTGCCATTTTGCTTTTTCCTGATTACTAGATCAGATGAGGAAGTTGCATAGCAAACAACTTTCAAGACTAGCAGCTGACCATGCGGCAAGCTCATTTAGGGGGAATGATTGATTGCTAGCCGTCTATGAAGCTTAGTTTCACTTGGCAACTGATGCAGAGTATACTGTTAAGCTGAACGCTTAGGGCATGTCCCCACGGCAAGGGTTTTCGGACGGTTTTTCAGCCGGTTTGCGGTTTTTCAGACCGACCTGAAAAACGGCCGAAAATGAGCACAATGGTGCTCTATGCAAAACCTGTGCAGAAGTCCCCACTGCCCAGGTTTTGCCGTCGGACGGTTTTGCCACCGGCGGTCCGCTCAGAAAACATTGTAGAAGCACAATCTTCTGTCCGGTTTACTGACGGAAGATGTGCTTCTCAATGGGAGGGGGGAGGGCTGTTCTCCGCTCATCGCGGAGAAAAGCCGCCCCTCCCCCCCCGCGGCCGTGGGGACGGGCGCAAAACAGGACAAATACCAGCCGGCAAACCGGCCGGTATTTGTCCTGTGCAGTGGGAACGCGCCCTTAAAGTGGTTTTCTCACCTTGCAGTTTCACATAGTAACAGCCATCTTTAGACTCACACTTTCTGGTCAGGCGGTGGGTGTGAGGAAGTAGTCAGGGGCACACGAGTAGATACTGACTGAGTGAGTGCCCTCAAAATAACTCAACACAGCCATCAATGTCTAAACCGCTGGCAGCAAAAGTGAGTCCTCCCCTAAGTGAACATGGACAAATTGTGCCTAATTTGCCATTTCCCCTCCACTGTGTTATGTGACTCATTAGTGTTACAAGGTCTCAGGTGTTAAATTTGGTGTTATCGCTCTTACACTGTTTTATACTGGTCACTGGAAGTTCAACATGGCACCTCATGGCAAATAATTGTCTGAAAAGAACAATTGTTGCTCTACATAAAGATTTCCTAGGCTACAAGAAGATTCCCAACACCCATAAACTGAGCTGTGTTATGGTGGCCAAGGCCACACAGTGGTTTAAAAAGACAAGTTTTACTCAAAACAGTCCTTACAATGATTGACAAAAGAAGTTAAGTGTGCATGCTTAGCTTCATATCCAGGGATTGTCTTATCAAAATAGACATATGAGTGCTGTCAGCATTGCTGCAGAGATTAAGAGGTTAGGAGGTTAGCCTGTCAGTGTTCAGACCATGCGCTGCACACTGCATCAAATTGGTCTGCATGGCTGTCTGCAAGCCTTCTAAAGATGATGCACAAGAAAGCCTGCAAACAGTTTTCTGAGACAACCAGACTAAGGGCATGGTTTACTTGAAGTGAAGAGTACAGAGACAAGTGTGTCTTGCCTACAGTCAAGCATGGTTATGGGAGAGTCATGGTTTGGGGCTGCACGAGTGTTGTCGGCTGTGGGGAGCTACAGTTCATTGAGGGAACCATGAATGCCAACATGTACAGTGACATAATGAAGCAGAGCATGATCCCCTCCTTTGGAAACTGGGCCACAAGGCAGTATTCCAACATGATAACAACCCTAAACACACCTCCAAGATGACCACTTTCTTGCTAAAGAAAATGAGGGTAAAAGTGTGGGGCTGGCCCAAGCATATCTGTAGCCTTAAACCCTATTGAGCATCTGAGGAGTCTCCTCAAACAGAAGGTAGAGGAGCACAAGGTCTTTAACATCCACCAGCTCCATGATGCCGTGTACAACCACTAAATAATGGTCATATATTTACCAAATAACACCGCTACACAAAACCAGAATTCCAAATCCAATATTACCAATAATTCTACTACCGTAAGACCAAATACCGCTGCATCATGACCACATATCACCACCACATAGTGACTGAATAATACCACAACATATCACCACAGAGTGACTAAATAATACTGCCACATCATGATCACATATCATGACCACATAATACATGAATAATGCTGAATAATACACCATACCGTTACTAAATATAAACCATTATATTCCCGCCCGCACCAAGCAGGTGAAGGCAGGGGGGTTAGAGTAGCCGTGGTACATTGGAGTACGGAGAGGCGTTAGTGGAAGTTAGCTGACACCTCTCCTAACGTTCCTTTGTTGCTATGCTGGGAACAGTGGGTGAAGTTTCGTCTCCCTCTCCTCAGCAGAGCACTGAGCACTGAAGAGAGAAGACTGACACTCTCCAGGACAGGTAAGTGTTTCCTGTGGAGGGAGAAATTAGCACCGGTGGGGGGAGAATTAGAGCCGGGGGTGGGATCAGAGCTGGTGGGGGATAACTAGAGCAGGTGGGAGGGAATTGGAGCAGGTGGGGGGAGAATTAGAGCAGCTTTGTGGGAATTAGAGCAGGTGGGTGTAGAATTAGAGCAGGTGGAGAAAGGATTAGAGCAGGTGGGGGAAGAATTAGAGCAGGCAAGGGGATCAGAGCAAGTGGGGGGAATTAAAGCAGGTGAGGGAATTAGAGCAGTGGGCAGAATAAGAGCAGGTGGGGGGGGGAGATTTTGAGCAGGTGGGGAATTAGCGCAGGTGTATCAGGCTGCAGCTGTCAGTTTTACCTTGGCTGGTTATGAAACCATGTCATTTTAAAAAAAGTTTGTTTCTTTCTAGATTTTTCAATACACAAATGGTAAAAAAAAAAAAAAAAGAGACGGCATGAGGTCTTCCTCCGTTTTCATAACCAGCCAAGGTGAAACTGGTAGTTGCAGGCTGATACTAACAGACTGCGAAGGTCCATGGGTACTGGTCCTTTCCCACCCTAAAAACACCAGTCCGCAGCCATCCCAGAAATGGACCATCACATTAGTGGGTCAGTTTTCTATGGTAACCTGGTTCTTCCCAGTACCCCTGGTGTTTTGGGTACTAGGGC
Source organism: Phyllomedusa bahiana (assembly GCA_025379985.1). NCBI lineage: Eukaryota > Metazoa > Chordata > Amphibia > Anura > Hylidae > Phyllomedusa > Phyllomedusa bahiana. The sequence goes on along the minus strand of JAODAL010065105.1, from coordinate 1,880 downwards.
AATAGTGTCAAAAGGTTAGTGTCAGCCTTTGGGTGACAAAAAACTCCTCTGGTTGACACAGCAATTGTAATGTAATGAGGTTTAATACAGATAAATGCAAGGTTATGCACATGGAAAGAGAAATCCATTACATGACTACATGTTAAATGGAAAAAGGCTGGGTGAACGTGACATGGAAAAGGACTTGGGAATCCTGGTGGACAGTAAACTTAATTGTAGCAGCCAGTGTCAGACAGCAGCTGCCAAGGCAAATAGGATCATGGGGTGCATTAAAAGGGGCATAGAGGCACATGATGAGAGCATTATTCTCCCATTATACAAGTCACTGGTTAGACCACACATGGAATATTGTGTACAGTTTTGGGCACCAGTGCACAGGAAAGACATTGCAGAGATTGAACAGGTACAAAGGCGAGCAACAAAAATAATAAAAGGACTGAGTGGACTACAGTACCCAGAAAGATTAGCAAGATTAGGGTTATTTAGTTTAGAGAAAAGACGTCTTCGGGAGGACATAATAAATATGTTTAAATACATCAAAGGTCAATATAGAGATCTCTCTCAAGATTTATTTATACCCAGGGCTGTATCTAGAATCAATGGTGGGGCATCTCTATGTCTTGAGGAACGAAAGTTTCTACATAAACATAGAAAGGGACTCTTTACTGAAAGGCAGTGGAGACTATGGAATTCTCTGCCAGAGGGACTTGTCATGGTGAATTCAATAACGGAGTTCAAAAAGGGTTTGGATGGCATTTCTGGAGCATAATAATAACAAGTTATAGTGTCTAGGATCTGGAGAAGGGTCATTGATCCAGGGATTTTCCTGATTGCCAGATTGGAGTCGGGAAGGAATTTTTCCTAAAATGAGGACAATTGGCTTCTACCTCATTGGGGGTTTTTGCCTTCCTCTGGATCAACACCTTAGCACAACAGGCTGAACTGGATGGACGTCTTGTCTTTTTTCGGCCTTACAAACTATGAAACTATGAAAAGCATCTATCAGATCCTCCATTACTAACACTAAAATTAAATAAGTAAAGAAAACAAACAAACTCAAAGAACAGAAAAAAAGCACTTTATTTAAATAAACACCATCCCTCGTTGACCATTTTATTAACCCCTTCCCGCAAATGGATGTATGCATACGTCCTGGTGATCGTGCGGGCTTGCGGGCGAGCCACGCATGATCGCGACATGGAACCAGTGGTAAATTACCGCTGGCCGCATGCCGTATCACCTGCAGCCGGAGTGAGCTCCGGCCGTGGGTGAAAAACGCTTCATTAACGCAGCCTGTCATGGTCGCGATAATAAAACCGCAGGCAGGAGGAGTGAGCTCCTGCTGCATGCGATCCGGCGCAGTAACGGCACTCCGCGCCGCTATTTATCTCCTTGCCAGACTCCCCGGATGCTTTCTGAAAGCATTCGGGTAGTCTGGTGACGTCGCCATGCCCGCAATGCATTATGGGCATGGTGATTGGCAGTTACCATGGTGACCAGTAACACAGCAGCAACGCTGTGTACAGGTCTACCATAGTAACAGCAATCTAACGATTGCTGTTGCAAATCCCCACTAGGGAAAAGTGAAAAAATGTGAAAAAGTTAAAAAAGTAAGAAAAGTAAAACACAAACAAAATTAAAAACACGTACATCGCCCTTTTCCTCTTTATGAACACCAAACTCCCCAAAAAAGATCAAAAATAAATAAAGTACCTATATTTGGTATTGCCACAGATTTTTTTTTTTTTAATCAGTGAATTTTTTATTTCAAGATTTTTGCAAACAGTTAAACAGCAACATAATGTAACAGGATGTATCATCAAAACATATATTTCAATCATACAAATGAGAACATGAACATTAAAAATACATCCATGTTT
>JAODAL010065104.1:0-18389 GCA_025379985.1 Phyllomedusa bahiana | reverse complement strand
GTTGGTATGCGTCCCCCCTTTCCCAATGGGGGACTCTGCACCGTTAAGAAAAATAAGGGGTTGTGCCGACCGAGTTGGAGAGTTAACCCGAAAATTTTTTTTCCAAAAAGCAGTCCCCTTTCATAAATTGTAGAAAGAAGGTGGGTCAGCCCTTGAGTTATTGGTTTGTTCAAGGTGCACCCCCGCGCGGACGTTTGGAGCTGTAATAGGGCAGGGCCAGAAATTTTCCCTTTAGGGCCCCACTGGGGTGAATGTGCTTCCCGCCGGACACCAAACAACTTGGACAGGAGACCCGCTTTCTCCTCCACGTTGTAAAACTGTGCATCTGCGCCAATGCCCGCCCCCTCCTCCTCCCCCACCACCACCCTCAGCCCCCAAAAAGTATCCCCTTTCCATAACCGGGTGGGACACGGTGTCAGCGTTCTACACCTGGCTTGCCTCGGCGAACAAAGTCACACAGGGGAGGAATGTGCGTATGCAGAAAGAAATGTGTGTGGTTTCTCCCCCAATGCAAATTGGAACCATGGTGACGGCCCAATGGGAGGAAATGGTGTCCCGTGCCCCGGGGGGATGGTCTGGCCCCTGCATGGCCCCGTGTTAATTGGTTTAAAAAGGGGTTCCTAAAGTCTTCCCCCGATTTTAAAACATTCTGAAAATGGCGGGGAAACTGGCATGCTTTTTACCCATTTACAAAGCCGGGAAACACCCCCCCTCGAGTTGCAGGGCAGAATGGCCCCCCCCAAACACTTGTTTGCGATGTTCCCCCCGCGGGAAAATTCCCAGCCTGCACAGTTGGACGACTGTATGAACAGAAAAAGGCCTTTAACGATTTTTTGATGACCCAGGCAGACAGAATACCCCCCTGGTAACTTTGATGTCGTCGTGGCGCTCATGCGTGACACCCGCCCTTTGTTGAGGCCATTCGAGGAGGGGAGTTATTTATCAGTCGCCAGGCTACGGGATGAATAACGTCATTCACTGTTATGTCCCGGAAAATGTGAAAAAACTGTCGGGGGAGGGGTGGAGACGTGGCGATAATCTGTGGCCACTGAGTCCGGTGGGGCGAAAAAGGGGGGAGGAGGAGGACATTGGAGCGAAGCATTTTCTGGTGAAATGAGTGGATTTTTCCCAGGTGACAAGGAGGAGGAGGGGCAGCTGGAGGGGTGGATGGAGGAGGAAGACGGGCAAAATGACCCCCCAAACCCGTTTGGCAGTAAACAGTGGAAAAGGAGGGAGGGGCCTCGGAGTCACTTGTGCGAGGCCCGCAGCATGCTTATTTCCTGGCTGTGACAGCCCGAAAAAGTCAGCATCCGGCGAGGGAGATTCGGTTCCCCCCTATTGGACCTCGCTACGGTCCAAAATGGGAGCTTTTTCCCGATTGGAGGGGAAAACAAACTCAAATACTATAGGGAAAAACCTCCTAATCGTTGGCCGCTGCATATGTGCGGCATCGCCCTCCTCTGACAGGTCTGACAGGGGGGATCCTCAGACAGCTACTTACTACTGAGCGGCTGCTGGAGGAAGGTGGGGGGGTAGGAGCAGTACCAGCTCCATCAGTAGTAACCTAAGTCTGGAGTCACTGACGTCACTAGAGCGCCGCGCTTCTTATTGCCGTCCCTCATGCTTGTTTGGAGTTGTATTTCTCCGGCCATTGCGGGACACCCTCACAAGGTGTGAGACGCGCATGATGATCCATTGCTGGTGGACACATAAGTTTTTCCATCTATAGCTCCTTTGTGTCATATAATTATGCTGTACATGCTTTTCTTTTATGGGCTTTTTTGTTTCAATTAGATACCAGTGGCCCTTCTATAATTCATGCCTTGTTTTCTGTGTTATCTAAATCTCCTGTCTCCTTTGGGAAGTTTTTGTGAGTATACCTAATGCCCTTGCTTGGCTTTATTTGCTAGCCTTTTTTCTAAGGTCTCAAGCTCTTTATCATCCCCTGAGGCGATCAATAGTGGAGGATCGAAACATATTGGGATGGAACCGATAGGGTGTTGTTTAGGGTAAGTGTTAACAGGGCAGGTTTCTGTCAGGATCGACCTTATTCGAGGGCGCTATTATTTTGTGATGTGTCAGGCTAGGGACTCGCTGTCCTTTCTAGGGTATGGTGCATAGGATGCATAACCTATTGGTCCTTGCCTTGGTTGTATGAGCAAACAAATTTTGTTTTGTTTTTTGCTTTTGTCTTTTGTGAGGAGGCATACACATTCAGTGGTTATTAGTTTTAAAATTATATATTGAAAGGTTAAGTCTTAAAGCCCATTTCCTTTATGGTTTTGTGTTTATTTTAGGTTTCTGAGGTTTGTTTTCTTACATCCATTATTCAGGTGGGATTAGTCTTGGCCCTTTTTGATACTCAACGGTATGGGGCAGGTTTCCTTTGCTCAGGGCCTCGCACTGAAACAATGAGCATTGACTTTAGAGAGGTGTTTTCAGACCAACATTGATACAAAATCAGGCATTCCCTACTTTAACATTGCGTTCAATGAATAAACAAAACCTATAAAGATCAGTAGCATCGTGGTGGGTGGTTAGAAAGCCTTCAGCTTATATTACCAACAATATAGTCCACTGAGGATGAGAATAAACACTCACTCCCTAATCCGTATAAATTCATCTGAAATTTTCAATAAATGGGAGAAAGAAATAACTGCCTGTTCCTTACAATTATTAACATTATTGATTTGAGGAAGAAAAAGTGACTTTAGTATACTTTTGAATTCTAAACTTAAAGAACAGATTGAATCAGATTCAAAAATTTCAAGTGAACCAGATTAATTATATCTAAGAGAAGCAATTACAACTACAGATTGAACAATTGTCAATATCACTTAAAGGACAGAAAGCATCGCCAATTTCTGAGTGACTTAAACATGATTTGTGAGAACAAAGTATATACGTGTCTTGCGAATAAAAATCTATACGAGACATTCAGACTGAGTTCGTTTCACAGAGACTGATCTCTTAATCAAGAAAAAAAGAGACAAACTTTCTCGCTCCAGATCCAGGAAGTTTTCCCGGGTGGTATATGTGGCAGAAGGGTGGTTAATAATTATAGGGTAAAAACCCGCGTTTTTAGATTCTCGCAATCCCTATCAACTAAGAGAACGGATGGAGAATCACCCCGTCATTCGAGTGTAGAGGAACCACAACGATATTTATTACAATCTGAGAGGGGGGTTTTAAATTCCCATGTTAATTACCTCTCGGGTTTAAATCTTGACAACATCTGAAATGAGGCTTCCTTACTAAGGGTCTGTCATTTGTTCCAACACTGGGGTTAGTCGCTTTAGATGGTTAAAGTCCTTCATTTATTCGCACGAGATAAACTACATTGGAAAAATTCTTTTCCATTCAACAGAAAAGCAAGGCAGAATTGGTATTCCTCAGCTATGCTAGAGGATGTCAGGCTGTTGTGTCGGTCTGTCAGAGAATCCTCAGAAAGTTTGGGCCAAAGGTTCCCTTTACTCGAGTTTAGAGCTAAAAAGCACGAAAATGCCGCGCCCCGGTTTGAGAATATTTCGTGCGCCGATTGTCTTTTGGACCTTGTAATAAGGATCTCACCAAAATTAGACTAATCATAGGACAACCTTGTAAGGGGGAACTAGAAGCATTGGAGGTTCTTAGAAGAGACAAGACTTATGCATCATGCCTCGGACAAGGTGGGTAACATCGTCATTTAATCACAGACAGTATACGTGAAATGTGTACGCCACCTCTTGTCTGACAAGTCTTGCTTTGCTAAACTATGTTTGGCCCCACCAACCTTTTCGCTGGAACTTTAAGACCTTCCTCCTGACAAAACGCCAGAAGAATGTAAGCTAATAGATAACATGAATATGGACTTTTTATATGCCAATTTCCTCGGTAGCCCCATTTTGTGCCTAACGAAGGTGCAACATGGTGACTTCTCCACCCTTAGGACGACACATAGTCTCAGGTATTAATGCCCTCTGTCAAAATTGCTGGGGACCTTATTGGTCATATTCTTTCCCTTTTGTTGAAACATTACCGCTCTAAATCAGGGGACAATAGGATTCTATGAAGCGTTGTTTAGAGGATTTGTTCGTGGATCTAAAGCTCACTTAGTTGGAGTATTTGATTTGGAAGTCCTTTATACACGTCTATTCCTCATCAATTAGGTCTGACGCGTGAGACACTTTTTGGCCTCAAGGGGCAGACATAGTATACACCACACAACACCTTTGTCACAGATTTATTGGAATTTTTTTTGACGAAGATTTATTTGGTGTTTGTCGAGGGGCATCTTCCACCAGCTGAGGGGGACCGCGATGGCGGGCGCCTCGTGCCCGGGTCTATGCTAATCTTTACCTCGGGTGGTGGGAGATGTCTTCTTGTTTTGGGGTTGACCCTCACCTTTTGAGGATAATGATCGGGCTATGGCTCGATTCATTGATGACATTATTCATCTTTGGAATGAACGGGAAGAGTTTGTTGCACTGATTCAACCCGCAATATTTAATACATTCAATTTATGTTTCACCTTTGAATTTGAGTGTGATGTTCCGTTTCGGATGTAAAAATTTTTAAAACCCAGTCAGGTGAATTAATGACAATCTACCGCAAACCAACGGCACAAACTCGCTGCTCGTTGGGAAAGTCACCATCCAACTTTCTCAGTGGTGGTATACACTATGGTCAGTAACTGCGTTGAAACGTAACTGTTCACAGGCAGCTGACTTTAAGAGGGACGGGAAGCGGGCACTTTAGACAAAAGTTCGGGAAAAGGGGCTATCCTGATTTTTGGTTGAGGACAGGCATATCAAAAGCTCTAAAGAGCAATAGTCACAGAGCTCCTGATCAAAGGCGACTCCCGCAATGGTCCCATTGAATTCAACGGTGCGCCTTATAGTACTTTTGATTAGGGAGATCCCTTGCTTGCTTCGTGAGTCATTAAATCGGCACTGGCATATTTTGGAGATGGACCCGTTTAAGGAATCAGAATGGTGAAAATCCTCGGTCACATATAGGGTGGCAAAAAAATTACGTGATCATCTGTCTAAGCCATTATGCCCATCCAAAAAGGAAACTTGGTTGCGTTAAACGTAATGGATCACATCGTTGCGGAGGGACTGTTCTTTTTGTTCTGTCATGGTACAGACTGCGACATTTCTAGACAAAGGAAATAGAGATCTTTTGAGATATTCATTTCATTAATTGTTAAAAACAAAACAGTGGTATATAAGTATCAAAGTGTACTTGTGGGCTCTACAGTACCATTAGGCAGACCTCGAGACAATGAGCGTTAGAATAGCGAGATACATTGGTGACCATTGTTTTTTTTTTGTCATTACAGGATCTACATTGTCACGCATGTCAGGAACTGTAATCGGGGGCGACATTAACTGCCTGCTGGTGTGGTATTGATTGCATACATCCTCAATTAGAAGAGGCAACACTGACCAATGGCTACTCCAGTGGGAGTGCTTTTGGATATTCACCTTTGAACACAATGACCCCCATGGACTAAATGAAATTCTGGACTTTGTTGTTTTTTTGTAAAAATCAATAAAAATTATATTTGATCTTTAAGTGTAATTAATCAACATACACAATCTTCCATTTCACTTTTTAAGGAGCCTGATAATTTGGTTTGTGTGTCTTCCTTCTTATTCCTCTCTTTTATTTTTAGTGAACTTTCTTATGCACCTCGGTCAAAAACGTAAAAGAAGTATTAGAGCTAGTGTACTTACACCTAAACTTCTATTCCGTGGTCTTGTACTTTGTTGCAAAGTACCGGCGCTATCCTGTTGGGTGCTGTTAACTGCCTTTTGCGAACGCACTACAGTATGGTTTAGGCTCCAGGACTTAGTGTCGTGACGTCTTTAGTCTAGGCATGCGCATGCGCACGGTTGATATGGACGCACGATTTCTGTGGGCGGTGGACGCGGACGCTCCTGACGTCACTAGAGGCCGGACTTCGTATTGCCGTCCCTCATGCTTGTTCGGCTCTCATTCCTCCTGCCATTGCCAGGGTCTCCTCACAAGGTGTGAGTCGCGCATGAACCCATTGCTCGAGGACAGTAAGTTTTATCACATATTACTAGCATTCCTTGGTGCTCATATAAATTATGTGTCCATGCTTTTCTTATATTGGGCTTTTTGGTTTCATTCGATACCGAGTGCCCTTCTATATTCAATGCCTTGTTTTCCTGTTGACATTACACATCTCCTGTCTCCTGGGAGTTTTTGTGGAGTATACCTATTGCCCTTGCTAGGCTTTATTTGCTAGCCTTTTTCCTAAGTCTCCTAGCTCTTATCATCCCCTGAGGCGATAATAGTGGAGGATCGAAACAAGTTGGGATGGACCGATAGGGTGTTGTTTAGGGTTAAAGTGTTTACAGGGGCAGGTTCTGCAGGATCGCTTATCAGAGCGCTATTCTGTTGGTGTGTCAGGTAAGGACTCGCAGTCCTTTCTAGGGTGGTGATAGGGATGCATTAACTTTTGGTCCTTGGCCGTTGGTTTTGAATGAGCAAACATATTTTGTTTTTGTTTTTGCTTTTGTCTTTTTGTTGAGGGGGGCATACACATTCGTGATATTATTTTTTAAAATTATATATTAAAGGTAAGTCTTAAAGCCATTTCCTCTTTATGGTTTTGGTAGTCATGATGAGCAGCTTCCTTCAACCGCTAGTGAGGAGGGCAGTCGCAAGCAGCAGCGTAGCAGCAAGCAGTCTGGAGCAGTCCCTGAACTCCAAAGGTTGTGGCCTACTTTGGACAGCACTCGGCCACTCAGATTAGAAGATCCGATGGATACTGGGCAGCCAAACTGGATGTGTGCCGCAACTTGTCGAGTTTTGCAGTGGAGAAGCTGTCTGCCGGCAGTACTGTGGCGATCAGAGCGGTGTTCAGTGCGGCGGGAGCCATCGGTACCCTAGGGAGAACGCGCTTGTCACGGCGAAATTGGAAACGACTGCCTTTGTCAAGATGAACTCGGCGGTGTTCGGCCAGGATTTAACACACCATTGCCTTAGCGTTCAGCAGTCTGGTTCAAAACTACTGCCTCAGCCACTACTTCTGATGCCGCAACCGCCCCTGATGCCACACATCTGCTGCCCAGTTTCGATATTAGACTTCACCATCTTTACCTGGGAATGGTAATTGCCACCCACCTCAACACTCTGTCATTGTGCCACTCTCATGACCTAATGTGCTGTTGTGTTGATGTTGCACGTGACATCCCACACTGTGTCTTGTGCCACTGTCGACCTCATGCTGCTGCTGTGGCTGCTGCATTGTCATCACATGTGTCATTGTCCCACTGCCTGATCTCATGCTGCTGCCACCGTGACATCCGCTCTCAGTCATGTGCCACTTGTGGCTTCCTCGAGTTTTGCCACTCAGATTGTCATTGTGCCATGATGACCTCATGCTGCTGTGGCTGCCGCCGTCACCTCCACACTCTGTCACTAATGTTGCCACCTGAGCTCTCAGCTTGTTTTTTCCTGCTTTCGCTTGGCATGACTTTATCAGTACATTCCGCTTGAGATTTTTGGTCAGGTTTCTGCCTTCTTAAGTGCCCAGGAAATTTTTTAGTGAAGCGATTTTGAGCGGCGGCAGTAATCTGCGGTCATACTAAAAACACAACATTTGTATGATGACCAAACCAAGCTCCCTTGATTATTTAAGCCATGGCACAACATTTTACTGCACCATGCAGGCTCTGTGCTGCCTGGAAATAGCTGTTTTTAACGCGATTCGTGCCAAAGTAATTCGGACTGAAACTAATATTGTCGGAAAATTCGGCGAACGTGACAGAATCGACATTTTTGAGAAATTCGCCCATCTCTAGTGGTTTACAGAAAAATGGATGAACCTGCCACCATGACTGTACATTATATACAGATAAGTGCCTGTGAGTGCCCTAGTGCAGGGAGTGATGATGTGTGTGATAGCAGTTAGGGATCTGGTGGGCCAGATCGAGATATATGTATTTTCAGGGCCCTCTTAAAACTGTGAGGTGTGTGATTTGCCTGATCGCCCCTCACGCTTTGGTAGATATTCCAGAGAATTGGTGCACACGTGTGAAATCTTGTTGGGGGCATGGGAGGTTCATGATGATTGAGGAATGCAGTCTGATCATCATCAGCAGAGGGGAGAGCCGGAGCAATGGGCGGGTAGACAGTGATAGGGAGGAGATGTAGGGAGGAGCGGGTGTGGAGAGCTTTATAATGTGAGAGTGCTGAATTTATTACTGTATCCTGTACTGGATGGGCAACCAGTCAGTGACTGACACAGGGTAGAGGCATCAGTATAGCGGCTGGAGAGAAAGACAAGCCTGGCTGCTGCATTCTGGACAGATTGGAGAGGGGAGAGTTTGCAGAGAGGGAGACCGATAAGCAAGGAGTTGCAGTAGTCAAGACGAGAAAGAATAAGAGCAGTAATGAGATATGCATATGTGTCTTTTTATATAGTGTATGCAAACTTATGGTTTCAACTGTATATATAGTGGGTAATATACGTTTTAAACTTGTCACCAACTGAAGTAAATTTGAAGTAAATATAGTTTAGAAATTCTTCTATAACAAATGCCATCAGTAGGTTTTGCAACAATACGGTTGCAAAGGTCTTGAGGCAGCTTACTTTTTTACCCATCATGATCTGTTTCCTGTGTGGCACCTTGGTAATGAGACACCTTTTTATAGGCCATCAGTTGACCCTTCTAATATTATTTTAAACTGAGTGGCAGGATTGCTTTCTAATTACTGATACATTTCAGCTGGTTTCATGACTTTCCATGGCTTTTTTCACTTCATATGTTTAATACTTTTTCCCTGTGTCATTATTACACATAACTTTATTTAAGGATTGTGAGGATTGTTACCAACATCTGGTGAGAATTTCATGTCCATAGCACTTTTAATATATAAAAATATATTTACTTAGCAAATTAACGATGTGTTCAATACTTATTTTCTCACCTACTGTATATATCCATGTGTTTTACATGCCCACATATGTGTGCTTTATGTATGCATATGTGCCTTCTAAAACCCGTGCATTTAAGTGCTTACCTTCTCGGTGCTTTGAAGTGTTTTTATTATATAAAAATCACCTTGACTTATATTTTCATAATGAGAATGTATCATCAGGAAATTGAACATAATTTAAAGTTGTTTTTCCTTTCACAGATTCACAGCCAGCTTCAGGCTCCCATTTCCTTGCTGAGCCTGTTAAAGTGACTTTGGTGATGGAGGGTTTTTACCACCAACAGACCTCTAAAGCAGGGGTCCCCAACTGCCGGTCCGCGGACCGGCACCGGGCCTTAGCGCATGCTCTGCCGGTCCGGGCTGCCGGCATCTTCTGTGCGCAGCCGCTGTAATCCGGCCGCGCACAGATAGCAGCTGCACACAGCGTGTGGCTACATTACAAAGAAAGCAGGAGCGGTGCATTACCGTCCCTGCATTCCCTATTGCTGTAGATGCGGCGCTCACTGAGCTCCGCATCTGCAGCGATGAGCGGCACAGGGGGGATGATACACAGTGACGTCACACCCCCCGCGCCGCTAAGTGCCGTCGGATGTCGCTGCTGGGAGGGGGAGCTCGGCCGAGGAGCCGGGAAAGGTGAGTGATTTATTATTACTTTTTTTTTTATTGCCCTGGCTGCCTACTGGGGGGAAGCTATGTGTCACTGCTACTGGGGGGCAGCTATGTATCACTGCTACTGGGGGGCAGCTAGGTATCACTGCTACTGGGGGGCAGCTATGTATCACTACTACTGGGGGTCGGCAGCTATCTATCCCTACTACTGGGGGGCAGCTATCTATCACTGCTACTGGGGGGCAGCTATCTATCACTACTACTGGGGGGCAGCTATCTATCACTAGTACTGGGGCAGCTAGCTATCATTACTACTGGGGTAGCTAGCTATCATTACGACTGGGGCAGCTATCTATCATTACTACTGGGGCAGCTCTCTATCATTACGGGGTCAGCTATCTATAATCACTACTGGGGGCAGCTATCTATCACTAAAACGGGGGGAAAGCTATCTATCATTACTACTGGGGCAGCTATGTATCACTACTACTGGGGGGCAGCTATCTATTATTACTACTGGGGCAGCTAGCTATCATTACTAGTGTTGAGCGATTTTTATCGACAAAGTTGAAATCGGCAAGGTTTTTATGGTGATCGAAATTTTCAGATCATGCGTTTAAATTTAAAAGGTTTAAAAATCTGTGCATCATCTATTAAATCGCCCCATTTTCGCGCTTCCTGTTTTTTGGCGGCCAGCAAATCAGATTACAGAATAAGCGGGGTGAGATGTGTGTGCGACTCATGACTGGGATGTGTATGGTTGCGATTGGCTGGAAAAATCACATGACCTCGTTTTACATAGAACAGCCCTTCCTGTTCAGCCTTAGTGTCTCTCAGCGTCTCATAGGAATAGGACGTGCGCTCTGCCTGTGTCTAAACAGCTCAGCGAAATTAGTATATTTCTGCACAGAGAAAACCTCTACTATTAGCTGTGATCCTTCCAATTTAGTTAGATTAGAGATTTGAAGATTTTATGTAGTTAGCTAGAGAATTTTAAAAGGCATCTACCGGTGTAAAGTCACGGGGGAAGCGGGGGGGGGGGGGCCGGGGGGGCGAACACGACAAGCTCTATCTATAAAGAACACTGGATAAAGTTCCCCAAAGACTAGTGTAGACATTGAACTGCAATATCTTTATTATTAACAGTTTGCTATTGAAATATTTCCTGGATATTGGGCAGCCTGAACTTAAATTGGATACACATCATTTCTAGTAACTGCAGGTCTCTTTGTTAGGTGCAAAACTCCACTTTATTATCAGCATACATTTCAGATAGGTGTTCATTTTCAATTTTACCCATTCCACCTGTTTTGGGATAATCCACCTTGCAGTTAAATTACAATCCAGCAATCTTGTAGCAGCACAGGTTTTTTTGTTGCCAAAAATACCGTGTATCATACGAAAAAAAACAGATACGTGTTTTTTTATTTTTGGCACCCAGCTTTGTTCATTGACGCGCATCCAGTAATCTTAAAACGAATTCTTAGTCACAAGTGAATTGAAAGGTGCAAAAAATACGTGTATTATACGAAAAAATAACAGATACGTTTTTTGACTTTGCGCCCCCAGCTTTGTTATTGACGCAGCATCCACGTAGTCTTAAAACAGCAATTCTATAGTCACCCACAGGTGAATTAAAAGGTGCAAAAAATACCGTGAATTATACGAAAAACATAACAGATACTTGTTTTTTGACTTTTGCGCACCCAGCTTTGTTCATTGACGCAGCATCCACGTAAATCTTAAAACAGCAATTCTATAGTCACCACAGGTGAGTTGAAAGGTGCAAAAATACCGTATATTATCCCAAAAAACATAACAGGATATTTTTTTTTTCTTTTGCGCACCCAACTTTGTTCATTGACGCAACTTCCACGAAAAATCTTAAAACAGCAATTCTATAGTCATCACAGGTAAATTTAAAGGTGAAAAAAATTTACCGTGTATTATACGAAAACATAACGATAGTGTTTTTTGACCTTTACACCCCCAAACTTTGTTCATTGACGCAACCCCACGTAAATCTTAAAAAACAGCAATTCTATAGTCACCACAGGTGACTTGAAAGGTGCAAAAAATACCGTGTATTATACGAAAACATAACAGATACGTGTTTTTTTTACTTTTGCGCACCCACCTTTGTTCATTGACGCAGCATCCACGTAAATCTTAAAACAGCAATTCTATAGTCACCACAGGTAAATTTGGAAAGGTGAAAAAAAATACAGTGTATTATACGAAAACATAACAGATACGTGCTTTTTGACTTTTGCGCACCCAGCTTTTCATTGACGCAGCTTCCACATAAATTTAAAACAGCATTCTATAGTCACCACAGGTGAATTGAAAGGTGCAAAAAATACCGTGTATTATACGAAAACATAAAGATACGTGTTTTTTAACTTTTGCGCACCCGGGTTTTGTTCATTGACCAGCATCCACGTAAATCTTAAAACAGCTTCTATAGTCCCACAGGTGAATTGAAAGGTGCAAAAAATCCCGTGTATTAAAACGAAAATATAACAATACGTTTTTTTGCACTTTTCCCCAGTCCAGATTGTTGATAGACACCTTGCAGTTAAATTGAATCCAGCAATTTTGTTTTGATTAGAGGGATTTGAGAATATCTGTGATTGCCGTCTTTTAATAAGAGACTTTCCAAAACTATTCCATACCTTTCTCAAATTTTTATATTTCTGAACATGGAGCGAAATGCAAGTGGTAAGCGAGCAAAGGAAGGGTAGCACATGGAGGTAGAGGTACGAGGGGAAGGTGCCCCTTTTCAGTGCTGGCGACAACATGCATGCCAGCGGATCGTCAGTTGCAGGACCGTCAGGCCTGTCATCGCTGGGTCAGGGCCCTGTGAATCAAGTAACGAACATCGTCGCCAATCTGTCCTTCATTGGTTAATGCAACCTGCATCTAGCAGTCTTACCTCCTCGTCCTCCCAGTCACGGCCACAAATGTCGTCATCAGCATCATCAGAATCCGTCCAACATGAAGCAGCCCAAATGTCAACTGTGTACCCACCACTGTGGATAATCCATTGTCTGAAGACCTCTTGATGAGAAAAATGGGGTTTGGGGGTGAGAAGGCATGTTAAAAGATCAAGAGGATGATTTAGTCTGCTCTGACGCCCAGTTACTGATGCCATCAGAGGAGGTGAAGGAAGCTGGTCAAACGGGAAAAATCCCGGGCGGTCGGGAACGCCTTGCAGTGCCCTTGCTTGTAGCCCGCAGCTTCTGGATGCAGAAAGTCAGGACGACCAAGTCCCCCTGTGTATGATGATGATGATACGGACATTGCGGATCCATCGTGGTCTTTTCCGCGGGGAAATTTGCTTGCGAGCGCTTCATCAGTGGACAGGAGGAAGACGATGGGTGGTAGTGGGCAAATAAAGGGTCCCGCCACAAAAGGGGAGGCGGTCGCAGAAGTCCACTGATATGATTCCGCCAGCCACGGTCAGCGCAAACCCGCTCCTCGCTTATCGCCGTCAAAAAGGTCCCGGACCTCTCAAGCCTGGCCTTCTTTTAGCAAGCATCTTATTCACCCAGCGATTCCATAGGCCGCCTTTGCCGTAAACGCATACGTAGAGGCAAGAACCTTAAGTGGTTAACCACCACCAAAATGTCTAGTCACATGCAGCGAATGCAATGAGTTGAAATGGAGGGAACATTGGGCCCAAAAAAGGCCCGAACCGACGCCGGGCCTCCAACCACTGTCACACCCTCCCGTCTCCGCCTCCTCCTCCTCCACCACCACCATGGTTTCTCAGCTGCCCATTTCTTCAGAGTCATGATCAGGGATCAGCCTCCGCTTCAGCCTCTACCTCGCCCGAGTACCACCAGCACCACCAGAACCATCCTACTCTTCTCCTTCCGCCACTTTTACGACCTGCACGCCGTACAGCGGCCCGTCTAGCAGCCAGGGCCTTCTGTCTTCCGGTTTTGGGGGCAGAAGAAACACTTTAACCCAAACCATCCCAAAGACAAAAGCCTGAATGTCGTCATTGCCAGGATTTTGGCCTTGGAAATGTTGCCTTTCCGTCTGGTGGACACAGATGGGTTCCGCCAGTCATGGGCCCCCGCCTGCCCCCAATACCAGATTGCGAGCAGGCATTTCTTTGCCAGAAAAGCCGTCCCTGCCCTGGCCAGCCACGTGTCATCTAAAATTTCAAGCGCGTTGTCTGCATCTGTGTCCGGAAAATTCCATCTCACCACCGACACATGGACTAGTAAAACACGGCCAAGGCCGCTATATCCTCTGTGACAGCTCACGGGTGAGCTGGGTGGATGTCTCTGGGGGGGACGGTGGCTCTCAGGCTCGGCGCACGCTTTTTAATAAACCCCAGGATGGTGCAGGGCTCTTTCCCCCAAGGTCCTCTGGTGGCATCAAGTGCCCAGAGACACCAGGCCGTGTTGAAATTAATCTGCCTTGGAGACAGTCCACACACAGGTCAGGAGCTGTGGACGGCTCTCCGCAACGAGACCGAGCGCTGACTGGGCGACAAGAATCTTGTGCCAGGCAAGGTGGTGTGCGATAACGGGCTAAACCTGCTGGCCACCCTTAAATCGGGAGGCTGGAGCACATCCCCTTTCCTGGCACAAGTCATGAACCTTGTCGTCCAGAAATTTCTAAAGAGCTACCCGGGTCTGGACTGCCTGCTGAAGAAGGCTCGAGGTCTGAGTTCGCACTTCCGCCGTTTGCACCCTGCTTCATCCCGCCTGGCTGCGTTGCAGCGTCAGCTCGGCCTCCTCGTCAACCGTCTCATTGTTGACGTGGCAACACGCTGGAATTCCACCCTCCACATGCTCAGCGATTTGTGGGAGCAGCGCAATGAGATTACGCAGTACGAAGTGACACATGGCCCGACAAGCAGCGGTGCGGACCTGGGGTGTTGACCCACTGAGAGTGTGGGCAGGTGAAAGGCATCTGGGACCATCCTTGCCCAGTTTTGAAGAAAACCACCAAAATGGTCAGTGCGGCGATGCCTTGTCAGCGTGAGCATTGTGGTGTCCCTTAGTCTGGAAAAGATCGGGTTTGGGCACTCTGAAAACATCAGGTCCGCCGCATCGGGGAGGAGAGGACACAGATGCAGGGCACGGAGCCTTTTCTCCGTCAAATCCACAAGGCCCGACAGTTTTTCTCAATTTTATCGGTCTTCATTGGCAGTGGTTCAGGGTCCCGAGCTAGTGCAAGGCGGGCAACCCTTTCTCCAGGTGCATCATCTGAGGCAATCTGGGCTGTTGTTTGAAGCTGGGGGCCGGAGGCAGGGAGGAGGAGGAGGAGGAGGTTTCCCAGACACGACCGCCCGCCTTGGAAAGAGGTTGGCGTGAATTTTAGGCAGATAGGGAAAATGACTTTGCTAATGCCCCCAACCCGAGGGTTGGGAATCAAGGGTCATCTTCACTGATGCTTGGGTGCTTCATTTCCCCCAAAAATATCCTCGATAAAGGGCCCCAAAAATGAACAACAGTTTTTGGGTGGACAGCCTCCTGGATCCCCGGTACAAAAACAAACTGAGCACTTTCATTCCCACCCAAATAGAGAGTAAAATGCAGGAAATGGAGACCCTGCTGATTGATCAACTGGAGACATCTGTTGCGTCTGCATCACGTTCTTCAAATGTCACGGTGGAACAACGCCAGCGACGTTTTTTTAAATCTGGGGGTTATGCAGGTTTGGGGCTCATGCTGTGGCCAGGACAGGTATATTCAATGTCCAGTGAAACTAAAATGGTGGTTGAAAGACTCCTTTTTCTGGCACTTTTTAAATGTGGGGGTCATGCAGGTTTGGGGCTCATGCTGTGGCCCAGGACAGGTATAGTCAATGTCCAGTGAAACTAAAATGGTGGTTGAAAGACTCCTTTTTCCGGCACTTTTAAATGTGGGGGGTCATGCAGGTTTGGGGCTCATGCTGCGTTCCAGGACAGGGATATTCAATGTCCAGTTCAAGTAAGATGATGGTTCATTTTCATACTGCCTTCTGGCACTTTTAATTTGTGGGTGATGCAGGTTTAAGGGTCAGGCTGTGGTACAAGACAGGGATAGTGAATGGTGTGTGACTTTTTTTCTGTGGCTTTTATAGCCTAAGTGTTGTGCCTAAGATGTAGCAGGTATCCATTTGACTGTTGTGGCTGTTAATTCCAGCTTCTCCAGCCTGTTTGGTTGTAAGAATGAAGGTGTTGTTGCTCTCCCATAGACTTTAAAGGTCATCGGAGATGATCGACTATCGAAAACCTTATCGATGGTGGCCGACTATCGACTATCGATCGATGTCGATTGCCAACGTAATCGCTCAACACTAATCATTACTACTGGGGCAGCTAGCTATCATTACTACTGGGGTAGCTATCTATCATTACTACTGGGGCAGCTATCTATGTATCACTATCACTACTGGGGCAGCTATGTATGTATTATCACTACTGGGGCAGCTAGCTATGTATCACTATCACTACTGGGGGCAGCTATGTATCACTATCACTACTGGGGCAGCTATCTATGTATCACTATCACTACTGGGGCAGCTATCTATGTATCACTATCACTACTGGGGCAGCTATGTATCACTATCACTACTGGGGCAGCTATGTATTATTATCACTACTGGGGGCTATATTTATTTATTATTACAGGGGACATATATCTCTATAATGACAGAGCTTATTACATGTGTATATTATACACATGTATAATGCTGACCCACGGGGGGGCTATATTTATTTATTATTACAGGGGGCATATATCTCTATAATGACAGAGCTTAATACATATGTATATTATACACATGTATAATGCTGACCCACAGAGCTGACAATCAGTCAGGTTACCCCATACGATATCCCTAAATGACACAGTATACACTTTTTGGGGTTTTTAGTGTGTGATTCTAAATATCCAACCTCCTCCATAACCCCGCTCCTAATAGCCCCACCCCTAATAACCCCGCCCCCACCCCACTGGGCCGTGGAAAAATTGTCGTGCATCAAACCGGTCCCTGGTGGAAAAAAGGTTGGGGACCGCTGCTCTAAAGGGTTGAAGTGTTTCAGTAACAAAGATAAACAAGCTGCTGTTATGCTGATAAGACACAGCAGAGAGTGATATCATCATACCAGCCTGGGCTGCTAGAGCACGGAGAGGTGGTTGGAGGTCTAGGAAACTTTCTGTAAACAAGCAGTGAACAAGAACTGCCCTAACTCTGAATTTAAGCTAAATCAGAACAATGTATTAGTAATATATTTATTTACTTTGCCTGCATGTTTGAAGCAAATCAATTGTGCAAGTCCTTTTTACTTTTTATGTGAGTGTCCATAAAAAATTAAATCTTCAAATCATTTTACACTTGCCAGTAGAGCACACATATTCTAAAGCTTACCTGTGACCTTTGTTGTGTAGACCGGGAGAGGATGAGCAGGTGTGTGTGTGAGGGGAGTAAGGGCTTAAGGGTAGCTTTTTTGCATTGTTTGAGGCTTAAATACATTAATATAGCAACAGCTTTAACTTTCTACAGATAATAGTCTGTATGCATACCCCCTGTCACTCTATGATTTCTGAGGGAGGGGCTGTATTCCATCACTTCCTATGAGACGACTGTCCATTAATTCTCATTTATTTCTATAAACCATATTCACCTTGATGTAAAATACAGAAAGAAACTCTGAACCTCCAATAAGACTACTCTAAGGCTACTTCTGTTTGAAAACAGAACATATGCATTACTGTATTTGTCTTATTCAGGCTTTAATGTATGTAATGAAACTAATATTAAATACACAAGATATACAATTTAAAAACTAATACTGTTCTAGGAAACCTTTATTTAAAAATTTGAATACTTGTCTAGAATATTGCTGAGTAAAGCTTTCATTAATAGTGACATCCATTATTACATTTTCCTGATCATCTACAGTCTGTCTCTTTTTTATTTTACAAAATAGGGATAAATTAAAGAAGCAAATAGTTAAAATGAATAGGGAGAAAGGAATAAAAACTGAAAAATCTCTAAATTGCATGCTAACCAATGCCAGGAGTCTGAGCAACAAAATAAATTAACTGGAATTATTAATTGCAGAAGAAAAATATGACATAGTGGGGATAACTGAGACATGGCTGGATGAGAGCTACGACTGGGTTGTTAACTTGCAGGGTTACAGTCTTTTTAGAAGTGACCGTAAACACCGGAAGGGGGAAGGTGTCTGTCTCTATATAAAATCCTGTCTGAAGCCAACACTGCGGGAAGATATAGGTACACGTAATGAACAGGTGGAATCATTATGGGTAAATATACATGGGGGTAATAACAGTAATATAATTCTAATAGGAGTCTGCTATAGGCCCCCAAATATAACAGAACCCATAAAAGATATGCTCCTCAGGCAAATATATGAAGCATCTAATCTGAGGTTGTTATTATGGACGACTTTAACTACCCAGACATAGGCTGGGAATCTGAAACCTGTAGCTCTCACAAAGGAAACATGTTTTTGTCTATAACTAAAGATAATTACCTTTCCCAAATGGTGCAGGAACTGACTAGAGGAAAGGCCCTTCTAGACTTAATATTGACTAATGGATCTGACAGAGTAACAGAGGTTCAGGTTGAGGAGCACCTAGGGCATAGTGACCATAGTATAATAAACTTCCATTTATCCTTCAATAGAGATTTTTGTCATGGAGCCACAAAAACACTGAATTTGAGGAAGGCTAATTTTATCCTGCTTAGAGAGGCCCTGAACCGTATCGACTGGGACAAGTGTTTAAAATAGCAGACTAAAAAATAAATGGGGGATCTTTTGAAACATCTTAGGCCCACTGTGTGAT
>JAODAL010065103.1:0-18389 GCA_025379985.1 Phyllomedusa bahiana | reverse complement strand
TTTTTGGGACTTTTATTTTAAAACCAAAACACATTTAAAAGCTTTGTATTAGTGAAGCAATCAGTGATTGGAACTTAAGTAGCACCTCACTATACTATAGTGAGGTGCTTTATGTTCTGTACTGCTTTTTACAAATTCCAGGATGAGCGGCTCCTTTGGGCACCAATTAAAGGCAGATCTATTTTATGTTTCTACTAAACTTAATGTAAAGCGCATGACCCAAAGAAGCTCATGTCCTCAACATAGAAGGTGATTTGCAGCTTCCAGCAGCTCTTTCTGTCTGTAATATTTAAGGACTTGCTTTATCTGTATCAGGTATCTGCTTTATTTCCTTGAATCTTAATTTTGCATTATGTTAGCTTGACACTTTGGGGCTTTGGAACCAGTTATAAGTTTTCCATAGAGTTATGGTTTCAACATAAAGTGGTCGTCCCCAACCAATCCATATTATAATTTGAGGAACCACTGTAGTGAATTTCCACAGCTGATCAGACCAGGAAATGTTTCAATGTGTCATTGAATCCATTCTTCATATCATTATTTATTAAAATAAATGTTTGACAAGTTTGAATAGTAAAATGTACCTATAGGTGTCAAGTCACATACCTCCAGGGCCAACAATTTATTTTAAGGCTCTTGTCACAGAACCTTAGTAAGTTTATTTGACTGTATAATTAAAATTTGCCCGGGGTTTCTCTTTAAGATCATGTCAAATAAGCATTTCTTGTAATTAAAACTGAAAAGTTTATTCCAATTACCCTAAGAAACATGGTGAACTCTGACCCAATGGGTCCATACCAAGTAACATAGTTTCTTTAGAATGATACAATTTACATGGTTTCACCCAGGACAGAATTTTTCATTAGGTCCATGCCAATAGACATCGATGTAAGGTGGCTGTATGCTCCTTAGGGTCAGGGAGTCATTAGAATTTCTGCACTGGTAATTGGTTAAGTAGTCTATTTACTACTGTCTGTACATGTCCTTACCAGAATCCTACTGTACATTATAATATTTGATAAACCCCAAATCTGGTACTAATTGTATCTAACACATGGCAGTATTTATGGTCTACATTACATATTAAAATTCTAGTCATTGCTATAATTATTTTATTCTAAAATAGTATATTATAATCTTGTAAGCTTTGAAATGTCTATCAAATGTTGTAGTGTCACAAAGGTCAGCATAGTTCACAGAAAAAAAAAAAGTTATTTTCGTGTGGGCAACCTTTATACATGGCATTATATACATGTCCACCAAGCCCAATTAACTAGAAGAAGATTGACCTACAGGGTAAATGAGCAAGCAGGCCCAATTCAAAAAGTGTAGGGGGTGAAACCTGGCTCAGCGAAAGGGGAAGACTAATTGCTTAGCTAATATTGACAAAATTAAATAAAACGTCCTCTAGCTTCCATGAAATTTAAAAAAACACCCCAAATGAAAAAACTTTAAAAACAAAACCCAAGGGGTTAAACTAAATTTAAGTTTAAAAACTACCCCCCATTTATAATTAAAACGTGCAAAAAGCACGACAAATGTCAGCAAACTGAAAATTTAAAAACCCGAAGGAGACATGCAAATGAAAGTTTAAAAAGGGATTAAATTTTTTAAAGGGAACTTTTGGGAAAACTTTTCCCCAATTGGCGTGCTTTTAAAATCATCAACATGGCAAAATTTTTGCCATAATTGAGAAGCAGGGCCAAACAGAAAAAAATTTGGGGCCCTTTTCAAAAGGGGTTTGGACAGAACATTTTACTGATTTTCATAACTTAATGTCCCATCTAAATTTAAGATTAAAATTAAAAATAGAATACAAAAACATTGCGGGGTTTGGGGGGGTTTGGGGGAAAAAAGCTGTAAACTGATCAAAATAAAGGAACCAAAAAAATTTCCCAAGTGTTTTAAATCATTTTTTTTTTCTTCTCCCCTTTTTGCTATTATCAAAAAAAAGCGGGTGGCCCGGGGATATTTTTTGTTTTTCAATTTTATAACTTTTTGCAATCTTAGGTGAAAAAAGCTTGGGTTGCTTCGGGCCGTCGGGAAAAATTTAAATTTTGAAAATTAAAAAGGGCGGAAATGTAGAAACCCAAAGGGGGTTTTGAATCATTTCATTTTTGAAACACAATTTATTGCCTACCAACCACTGAGGAAAAACATGCCGTACAAAATTTTTCATTTTCACTTCCCTTTGTGCCCTTTAAGATGCTCAAGGTTAAAATGGAATCCCGCTCTTTTTGTAGAAGATGGAAAAGCAGGGCACATAAATAAGGGGAACTTGGGGCCCCCAAATATGAAAGATTTCCTATAGCCCCGGGGTTTTGAATCTGCATTATCAAAACCAACGTTGAGTTTTTTTTTCATTTTCCCATCAGAAAAAAACCCGACTTTTGCCAAGGCCCTTAAAAGCATTTTAAAAATGTTCAAGGTTTTTAATAATCCAAGAATGGCGTACAAATCCCACATCAAATTCTTTATGAAGAGTTAAAAAGCCCCATTGTCTAAAAGCAACTTTGGGAAAACTTGGAAAGGGTGCTTAAGGGCCATATCATTTTAATTTCTCCCAAAGTTAAAAAACTTTCTATTTTTAAGGGAAATCATTGTCGGGGCCTTTTAGATAAAAAACCCAAAAAAATTTTTTTAAATTTTTCTTTAATTTCATTTTTGGGGAATGACGGAAAAGCTGGCCCGTTAGGGCGGGGTTTTGGGGGTGTAAAATGAAACCTAATAGGGTAACAAAGATTTTTTTACAAAAAAAAAGGGCCCTTATTCACAGGGGTTTGTACCTTGCAAAATAAGTCCTTAAAACCCGGGGGGCTCTCTTAACAGAATTATGGGCCCTTCAGCAAAGAGGTGTTGGGGCCCGCCCAACATTTTAATATCAAAACCATCCCTTTGTTAAGCAATGGGGGTTTTGCCCTTTAATTTGCCCTGTCCCTTTCCCCAGCCGCACCAGGGTTTCGGGAAACCAAAGGGGAAAATTTAAACCTCGTCCAATCCCTGGCTGGGGTGGGATATTTATAGGTACCTGTTTCCTGCCTCTTTGCCTGTGATTTTATTTTGTTTCCTGTTTTGTTTCGCTTTGCTGGTCATTTGGATTTCCTCTGGCTCTGGACTCCGGATATTATCTTGGTTATTCTTCTGGCTGCCGACTCTGTACTGCGTGACCTCCTGGTTTGACCTCAGCCCACCTGACTCTAATACCTTTCTGTTTTCTGTTCTGTCTGTGACTGTTTGTCATCCGTCTGTTTGTCATCTGTCTGTTTGGCCTCTGTTTTGACTAGGGCTTGCTCAGGATAGGCACAAGTGTGGGGTCGCCCTTATTAGGGTGGTTGCTCTGCATAGGCAGGGTAAGCCAGGAAAAGACTAGGGTGTCCCTGACACCATGCTTCTAACCATGCATAAATATGTCACTACGTGAAGCCAAGCCTCTAACCACCCTCAAGCACACCCAATTATGGCCAGTTTCCTTCAGAAGACCAGCACTAAAACAGAGACTTTTTTAAAGTATGGAGGCCTGGAAAGGACCTGATAGAAGTGAGATTGTTTGTTTAAAGGAGCTCCACATCTTGAGGTTGGTGGATGGGCCATCATAGTTTTCATAAAAATGTGTGCTGAGAGTCTCAGATTTTCATACATACTAGATGTAGCAGAAATGCACTTTGAAATAATTAATATATTCAGTGTATATTTGTCTCTTGGTACCTGCAGAGCTGCTGGTTCATTTCTGTATGTTTTCAAAGTGACGTTGTCGGTCCATAAAAATGTATTTATATAAAATAATATGTTTATATAGATACATACAAATAGCTAGAAGACAATTTTCAATGAATAATGCCTGTAAATGATGGCTTTACAGTTGCCAAATCACACCAATATACACAACACCAATATTTTTACCATACCTCCTACCGCTTGGGGTCCCTGGGCAGCTGTCTAGTGTGCCCAGAAGATAAAACATCCCTGTATGAAACTAATATTGTCTGCTAATTGCAATGTAATGGCTTTTATTTCACTCTCGTATTTTAAATGTACTGGGAGTTCAAAACCTATACGTTGTGACCTATTGTATATAGTTAGGAAGCTGCATGAAAATTTAAGTTGGCATGTGAAATATTAAGTTTCTTGTGTAAAAAGGGGGTAGGATACAACACATAGAATGAAACAACATCATGGCAATTACCATTGGGTTCTTTGTATTAAATCGCAAATAAGCTACTCCCTGACTCACTTTTGTTTCATTACTCTACATGCTTTGTTTTAGAGATTAGATGATAGTGTAGGATCATTTGTTAATTTACAGGCAAAGTTTGTTTATGCTATCTTGTGTTATTTTATATTTATTTATTGGACTTATTGCTATATCACTTATTGGGAGATGTAGTATTTTTTAAAGCCTATTTGCATTTTCAATCTTTTAGTTTGTGTGTCCTTTTGGGTGCCCTTTTTTAAGCATACTATATTATATGCATGTGTTACTGTGTACTAACTGTCTGTTTTGGTGTGCTCTCATAGTTTGTGGGGTTTTGTTTATTGTTTTTTTTGGGGGGGGAGGACTTTTTATAGCCACATATGAGGACATGTTCTACTTTTCTATCAACTGAAGCACAATTAGTAAATTATGTCCAAGTATCTGCTTTCTGTAGCATTACAGACAATGATGACAAAGTTTGATGGCGAAATAATGCTCTAATGTTGTCTCAAATCTGCAAAAAAAGTAAATTCTTAATGGGTTATTTCCATCACATTGATTAACTTTAAATATTTTGGTAAAGGTAAATAAACACTATTATCAAGTATATTGCTGTTCCAATTTTGCTTCATTTCAAAGCTAGAGCAGTTCTTTTCTCCTGCTTGTTTGTAGCAGGTTTCCTGTGCTGCAACCCAACTCTTTCTGCTCTAGCATCCCTGGCTGGTGGGATGGTGGCATCACTCCCTGTTGTGTCTTATCAGCAGCACATGAGCATGTCTATCTTTGTTACTGACAAACTTTGAGTCATTAGAGCTCTGTGGCCTTATGCCTTGCTGTTAAAACCTGTCCATCAATGTTTCTCTAACAGGCTCATATAGGTATATCAGAGCTGAAATGTCAGTCACTGCTGTAGACCTGCCCACATTCTTACCTTTTCACCCTTTTACAGAAAACTGGAGTTTGCTGTAAAGAACCCTTATTGTCTACCCATTGTCTAATAACAGCTGACACTAATCACGGGGAAGGATACATTGATGGTTGCAGTAGTGGATAAAGAGGGTAGATAAAAGCATAACAGTACCTCTCCTTTCCGCCTCTTTTTTCTATGTCTGTGGAGTGGTGGAACTAACAAAAGCCGTAGCAATATTTTCAGTTGGCTTCAAGATGTATTTTTTGAAACAGAGCCCTTCCAGTACACCAGATAGAAGAGCTTACTTATGGAACATTTAAAATCAATGACTTTCTTGACCTCAGCAACTGCATTAGGATCCAATTGTACAAGTGGGATGAAAGCTTACTGCTAAAGCAATTGAGTAAAAAAGGCTGGATGAGAGAAACATGGAAGGAACTGGAGATTCATAGGGTTGATGGGATGCACAAACTCATTGCTTAATTACAGAGAAGTGGCTCAAGAACTGAGAAACCAGCTTGTAGTAATTGTTAGGTGACTATATTAAAAGAGGTTTTTAATCTTGCCAAGCGGGGAAGAAGTTTTAGACCAGCAGCAAGTGGAAGAGGTAGACCAGAATGTGGTTGACCAATTAAGAAAAGTGGTTAACAGGTGTAAAGCCCATTTGGATTCTCCAGAACAGTTTTTACAGGAAAACTCAGCTCAGGTATAGCAAACTGCCCTGGTCATCATGTTGCAAGGCCACAAAATGAAAAAGATGGGGACCTAGGTTTTAAATTTACACTTCCCAACTTTTTCCCCTCAGGTTCCCAAAAATGACAGCCCTTTTAAACAGATTGTAGCAAGTATTAATTTTGAAAAGGGTAACGCGCCATGTTTCATGACCAAAATTTTGTAAACAAAGCTTTTTAAAATCCCTTTTTAAATTCCCTTTTGGGTTTAAAGAAAAAGCACATTTTTTTGTAAGCTAAACTTTTGTACACCATAGCTTATGCCCAAAAGAACATTCTGAAACATCTAAATAACGGGGTTCGGTCAAAAATTTCTAAATAAGAAAATTCTGCTTAAAGCCATGAGCTTCAAAAAAATTAAAGTTTGGCCCTGGTTTGGGATGACCCCCTTTTTTTTCCCAACCCTTTTAAACCCCTAAACAGAAATTTGTATTTCATGAGGGAAAATCTCCTAGGTCACTACCCTCAGCCAGCCCACCAATAGCTGACTTTACTTGGTTTCAGAAATCTTTAGGAGTAAGAGAAAAGGGGGGAAAATCTTTCTTTTTGGAGAGCCCCCTTTTTTAAAGGTGGGAAGGGTTTTGTTCCCCTTTAAACCCCTTTACCCCCGGGGCCCGGGTTTTGGGCCTCTCTGCAGAGCCCTATCTTTTTTAAATAGTCATGTGTCACTTTTTGTGAGAAAAAATTTTTGAAAAACTTTAACCAACCCCATGTGGTTTTCAGGGGATTGTTTTTTTTCCGTGACAAAATTGTGCTTTAAAAAGTAAGAAAATTTTTGGCCCAAAAAAATGATTGGGTTTTATTTGTGAAAAATATAAAATTTTTGGTAAAAAAATTTTAAAAAAATTTACCAATTTAAAAATTTCCCTCATGAAAGACAGTTTGGGTTATTCCACTCAAATAAGGTTTAAAAACTAGCTTTTTACCTTATGTGCTGTGGGTTTTGGCATCATTTAAATGTCTTTTTTTTTTTTACGGAAATTGGGGGGGGTTTAAAAAAATTTATAGAAATTTTTCCCCAAATTTTCAAGAAAATTTGAAATAAAAATTTTTTTAAGGGACCAGCCCCGTTTAAACGTGATTTTGGGGGAATTGACCGTATTTTAATTACCCCCAAAAATTTTAAACCTCATCTAAAAAAAACAACACCCCTTAAAGTATTCAAAAACCAAAAATTTAGGAATTTTTATTAACCCATTAGTGTTTTCCCCGGGGAATTTAAAAGCAAAGGGGGAAGGGTGAAAATTTTCAAAATTTCACTTTTTTTGCAGTTTTTAAAAATTTTTTTATACATTTTTTGACAAGAATAGGGTTTTAAATGTGTTCGGGGAAAAAGCTAATTAATATTGTTTCCCCAGATTTTTTCCGGTTTTCAGAAAATATCCCTTTATGGGGCCCCTTTAGTGCATTATTTTGGCTAAACCCCAAAAACCCCCAAAAAAGGGTGGGGGCCACCTACTGGGCTTTTGGGGCCCTTTTCATTTTCATTAAAATTTTTATTTAGGGGCCCCTTTTCATTTTTCGGACCCCAAAGGTTGAAAAAATTAATTTAAAAAAACCCCTAAAAAAACCCCCATTTTGGGAAAACTAAAACCCCTTACGGAATATATCCAGAGGTGTGTTGAAAAAATGGGAACCCCACAGGCGTTTAAAAATTTTTTTACTTTCCGGGCTCTGAAAAATAAAAAAAAAAATATATTTTTTTCCAATAACCCTGAAATTTTTAGCTGAAAATGTTTAATTTTTACAAGGAATCTTGGAAAAAAAAAAGCCCCAAAATTGTGTTTCGAAATTTTTTCCCCAAAGTTGGGCAATACCTTACTTTTGGGGGTTTTTAAATTTTGCTGTTTGGGGGGCTTGGGCAGGGGTTAAAAGGGGAGGGAGCGCTATTTTGGTTTTTTGGGCCCGCACAAGATTTTGGGTGGGGCCATGTCGTATCTGCAAACCCACCCAAAGTACAGAACGGGTTTGAAACCTCCCAGAAGTTTCCCTATTTTGGGTTTTTCAAAACCCCTAGGGTTCTCTAAGGGTGTATTGTGAATTTTTGGGCGCCGGGTTTTTTTCCCGTAGTTTTTTTTTAGCATTGGGCCGGGGAAAAATGGGGGGGGGAAACGCAGTTTCCGCCATTTTTTTGGGGGCTTCATTTTTCCCAGAAATTCCCCCATACGGGATAAATTTGATGGGTTTTGGAAAGTTTAAACTATGGGGTCGGTAAATTTAAACAATGTTTAAAAAATTTTTATATATTTTTTTTAGTTTTTATTACTTTTACAAAAATAGAAGCGAGTTTTAAAAAAATTTTGCGTTTTTATGTTGCCCCTATTCGGGGAACAGCCAAAGCCTTTTCTTATTTTTTTGCATATGGAGCTCTTTGGGGGCTTTTGTTTTTTTCCGAGATGGGGTTGAAAGTTTTTTATTGGTACCATTATGGGGGGCCCTGTGATGCTTTGATCATTTTTTATTAAGGTTTTTGTGAGGGGCCTTTTTTTACCCAAAAAACAGCCCAACCCGGTATTTTTTTTTTTTTTTTTTTTTTTACAAACGGTCAGTCGGTATAAAAAAACATTTCGGGTTTTTCCCCAATTGTTTTGATTACAGGGGATACCACAAATTTTTAAAATTTTTTTTAAAGGTTTTTAAATGCTTTTTTCAAAAATAAAAACCCTTATTTGAAAAGGAAAACCCCGTTTTTGGGAAACACCCCCCAGTCGAGACCTTTAAATTTTTTTATTTTTTCTGTTTATGGAGCTTTTTTGGGACTTTTTTTTTTTCGGGGGTGATTTACCCTTTTTTTTGGTAACATGTTTTTGGGGGGCAAGGACTTTTTTAAACGCTTTTAAAACCGTTTTTTGGAAGGGAGGGTTAAGAAAAAAACTCAAAACCCCAAGGGAGTGGTTTTTTTTAAATTTTAAATTTTTAAAAAGGGGTTTTACCATGCAGTATCCTTTACAATATTTTGTACCCCCTTTGGGGTTTAGAAAGAAATTTTTGGTGATACCCAATTTATGTAGTTTTTTTTTTTTTGAAAGGGACAATTTTTTTTTAAAAAAAAAGGGGTTTTTTTTATTGTGTTTAAAAAAAAATATTTATTTCCCCTTTGCTAAATTCTAATAGGGCCAGAACTTTTTAATTTTTTCCCGTAACAGAGGGTGTGTAAGGAAAATTTTTTTTTTTGCGGGGTGAACTGACAAATTTTTAAATTGGGACAAAAATTTGGCCCCCTTAAAAATTAGGTTTTTTATCGGGTTTTTTTTTTCCCTTTTATGTTTCAGGGGGTACAAAAATGCAATTCTGTGACCCGGGTTTTTGTTTTTTTTTTTAAAAGGGCGTTTTTTACCGTTTCGGGTTAATTAACCCTGAAAAGATTTATAGGGGGGGTGCCCAAAACACCCTGGCGATACCAAATATGATACTTTATTTATTTTGTTCTTTATTAGTGGAGTCTGTACGCTTATGTAAAGTGGGAAAAAGGGCGGTGTACTGTTTTTAATTATATTTTTTGAGTGTTTGTGTATTAACTTTTTACACTGTTTTATTCTTACTTTAATCACACCACACACTTTAAACACTTTTCCCAGGGGAGGGAATCTTGCATGGAACATCGTCCAGTCGTTCATGCCAATAGGAGATCAGCATACAGCTTATAGCTGGTAGTGGCTGGTCTCCGATGCAACGTGTCTGTCACGCTGCCCATCAATGTCAATGTGGGCATCGTGACGTCACCCAGACGAACGACCTCATGCTGTGTCATTCGCAACCGGTGCATCCTTACGGCACGTCATTATTCGCGGCGCTACAGGGCCGCGGCGATTACTTGTGCGACGGATTCTGCTGGCCAGCAGGAGCTCACATCCTGCCGCCCGAGAGTGCCCTATGACGTCGACCACTATGTCGCGACAGTTCTGGGCGTATTAACCCCCGCGCCAGAAGCTCACGACACCGCCGTGGGGGATGCGGCATAGAACACCAGACAGTAATAAATAGCCGCCGGTTCCATGCCGCGCGGATCCATGCGCGCTAACTCAGCGCCTTGAGCCGCTGCAAGAAATTCCCTTGACGAACTCAAACTAGCAATAGTGCGGAAACCCTACCCACATTGCCGGTATCGAGTACGGGTCGAAATGTCGGTGAAGAATGGTTAAGGCCCACTACTACGCTATCTGCATATCACAAGGAGCATTATGGGAAAGCGTAGCTGGGAAAGCTCACAGCGCCCGCTCTATAGGTTGTTAACAAATCCCTCAGTTTTACTTTCTGAGTTCACTGAATCTTTAGAAGCAAAAAGGAATAATTTAGTCAAGCCAAATAGTCGCGCTCATTTATACTCTACAGTACGACCGTTTCGCGTGGGGTTTTGAGCCCCTCATCACATGTAGAGCATAGCGATACAACAGCTGACAGGTGGGACAGGCAATGCGTTAGGACTGAGAGAAGTGGAACATCTCTCCTTATGAGTAAGTCACCAGTTCAGAGTGCGTGTAGTGTTTTGATTGGCTTTTAGCCCACTACTAAGAATAGGAGTAGGCTGAATAAAAGCAGAAGGTCAGGAAAGGTGAAAATTGATTGTATTAAGAAAGAGGCAAGAGTCAGGGCAGGCACAGTTCATTTTTCATGGGCAACAGACAAGGGCAGCCAGCAGACAAATAGAATAGTCAAATAATAAGCTGAGACCGAAAATAGTAATCCATAACTATAAAACCTACAGCTATGACAAATTAATACATCATCTTGAACCCGATCAGGAGGTTACGCATAGATGGGCAATAAGAGGGTGTAGGTCTTTTAAAAGCAAAATCGAAGTAGAACGAGGAAGACATGAAGTGGCATGCACTGACCATTAAATGTACAGGAGCCAGCATGCACTCTCTAAACTATAAACTTCGAGTAGGCAGACTGCGCTGCTGCATTGGGTAAGAGGAGTGCGATGAAGACAGGCGGCTCCTTAATGAATGACCTTTCTTACTTTTGTCCCCCTGTCTACCAACTGCTTAACTGTACTTGGAACTCCCATGGATTTCAAAGGGAGAGTCCTAACCACCTCTTTGTTCTCACCCCAGAGGTGGAACATGCACCTATCAGATATTGATTTCATATCTGCTCGACTGTATTTGGAGCTCCCATTGATTTCAATGGGAGACTCTCATAGCCTACACTCATCATATCAAATGAATGTGCAGAGGTTTTCAGCCTTCAACTCTGAGATTGGGATGACTCACACCTATCAGACATTGATGGCATATCCTAGTACTATGTAATCATATGATTAAGTTTCAAAATTAGCATTGTATTGAATTTTCCAAATGCATATCTCT
Source organism: Phyllomedusa bahiana (assembly GCA_025379985.1). Taxonomy (NCBI): domain Eukaryota; kingdom Metazoa; phylum Chordata; class Amphibia; order Anura; family Hylidae; genus Phyllomedusa; species Phyllomedusa bahiana. Next base: position 7,244 of record JAODAL010065103.1, on the reverse strand, counting down.
GATTGGAGTTTTAAGTATTTAATTTAAATAGCATGCTCACTGTCAGATTTTTAAGCATTAACAACAGTAAAAACAATACAAACATGTTTTATCACTTGTTTAACCACTTGCAGACCACACATAGATATCGTCTAAATTTCCCGCAAGTTCAAGCAAGGAGTAGTCGGCAATAACAAAAAATTTTCCATTTCCCCGGGAGAATTAGGGCAATAAATTTATGTATAAAAAAGAGTAAAAATGCCCCCTAGAGGTCTTTTTTTAGCAAACATATAAAAACATCTGAGATAAAAGGTGGCACAATAAGAAAACTTTATTGGCACTTTTTGCTATTAGAAAACAAAAACTTTATTTATTATTTCTAAAGTTTAAATTAGCAAGAAAAAAAGATGACACATATGTTTCAAATAAGTATAAGATAGGGAAGAGGTGAAAAGCATCAAACCAATATGTACCAGAAAAATACCCAAATGTGGCCTGGTCAGGAAACACTGGGTAATTTGCCCAGATCAGAAGTGGTCTTTAAAACTGGGTCACTGTATATTAAAATAGAAAAGCGCATAACTGAAGCCCCACAAAGTGCCCTTAATAAACATACATAAACAAAACTTTGAATATATAACTGGAGGTAACATAAAATACCCTCTGGGAATTCCTAGATAACACATTTGATGACCGCAATAAGAACTGAAGCTAGTAGAATGAATGTGGTGCTGTATTATATCCAATGTAATAGGAAAGTAACGTTGGCTTGCCACTTAGTCCAACTCAATCTAGCAAGGTAATTTAGAATGTCATTTTACAATGAGTTCCAAGAAATTACCTTCCCCAAGAAATCCTCATTAACTATATTGGTTAGCATTCATCTTGCATTAATGTACTGTATTATCATAGTTCAGAATAGGTTAGGACCACAAATAACTTGTGATTGCCAAGATTCCAGAATCTTTAGTGTAGTAATAAAGGTAATATTAATTTGTAGAAAAAATATATATTTCCATATCTAATTAGCTGCTTCAAGAAAATGGCTGTTTTGCAGACATTTTATTCATCTTAAATTCAGTTACCGTATATTCATCTTCACACCCATTACCATTTCCTTCAGCATTGTCACTCTCCAAAGGGTACAGAGCTGACAAGAATAAATTTCATCTTAAACACTTAAATATACAGCGCAGAGGCAAGTTAATCAACCTTTTCGTCACTCCCCAGCAGCACATTTTGATAAATGAATACGTATTTAAAGGATTATTACTACAGAAAATAATTATATTTTCAGTACACAAATTTATTAGTTTGGGAATGGCTGTCAAGAAAAACTAAAAGTGTGTTGTGTAAATAAATAGCGTGCACATCAAGGTCTCATATCATAACCGGTAAGGTACATTTATGATCATTTTTATGTCTAATAGTACATTTCCATTTTACTAGGTTTGTGTCCTTGGTTGATTTGAGCCCCAAATATGAGCGTGTGCTACACGTTTATATATTTTATAGCCGTAATAACTTTTACATAGAGATAAAATATCACAAATAAAATATAACACTGGGAATTAACATTGCAAAACAAATGAAACATTTTACTAAATATACTGACAGTAGTTACACTAAGTAAATGGAATAGCAGTGGCCATTGATTTCTTATTTGTTGTCTCAGTAATAATTGTTATTAATTATCCACAACCTCACTGTGAGGATCCATTCTGTAGTCTTATTCTGTCATATTTGCTCACTCCAGATTTCCAACATGTAGTGAGCGTTAATTTCTAACTTCTTCTAGTAAAAGAGAAAGAAGCAAATGTCTCACAAAGGTTTAGAGACTGAGAAATCAAAAATTCATGGGCCACATGTAATGAAAAACCGTTAGGTCTACCAAACTCACTTAATTAACATAGCAATAAATGGGGCAAAAAGTGAAGTTTTAGACTACAACACTATTCATCAATGGTGTGCCCCTTGATGTACTTTAAAACAAGAAAGTACAAAATTATAGAGTCTTTTTGAAAAGTCATCTGCGCGCACTAATGGTTTTAAAGGATATAATGCAGACCAGTGTTATTCTGGCCCCTGGTACGTCAAATATGATGTAAGTAGAATATCAACGAGAATTACTGGCATCTGTGGAACAGAGTGACAGTGGATATCAGAGTAAATAAATCTATTTCTTAAAATTGTAAACACCTAGATATTTAATGTAAAGTAAAACAAGGGTCACCAGGGGAATTGTAACAAAATGTGTCTCACATAGGCAATCCTTCTTAACTTCAAATAGAAGTTAGATAATCCCCTTCATCTGTAAAATCTTCTCTATTACTCTTAAGTTATAACTCTTTATACTATTAATCATTAGATTAATTTCTATTTCTTCTTTTCATGGAATATGCTGTAACTGATTCTATTGACAAACTATACCTAACGAACCATCCCATGAATATTATAAAAAACCAAATTTTTTTTTCACAACTAGATGATAAATCTTGGTCTTTGTATAGTTCTTAGAAAAAATAATTTACAAATGTTCTGCAACATTGTTGTACACAGTTCTACCTATAAATGAGACTTGTATTTTCTACGGAAATGTACATACAAAACAAGAGCAACAGAAAAAAAGTCTCCATGGACTCAGAAACATTAAAACTTAGGGCCACATGTATGAAAAACTGTTTAGGTCTAAGACTTTCTTTGTTGCCCACAGCAACCAATCAGAGCTCCCCTTTAATTTTATCAGAGCACCATATGAAATAAAAGGGGCACTCTGGTTCCTATGGGCAATAAAGAAAGTCTTTGAACTAAACAGTTTTCATACATGAGGCCCTTAGATCTTTTTTTGCCATCAATCTTCTATCTAGTTCATCTAGTATGCCCTAGTATTATTTCCTTTGTACACGATCATGTTGTTAGGGCATAGAAGCTGTGCTCACCCTTTCTGCAGCAGGAGCTGGCTTTTATGTACAGTACAGCTGGGCTTTTATGTGCAGCTGTGTCTCCCTCAAGACAATGACTGGGATAACACGAGTCTAACTCCAATCACAGTTATTTAGCCCCCTAAATGCCATTGTCAACCCCTGCATCAAGGTGTTTGGTATAGGAAGACAGCTCCATCTGTCACCCATCAGAACCCCAGAATGCGAACACGTGGGGGCCAATGGTTACTGTGGTGGCTGCAAGCCAAACAATGGTGTCTAGGTCTGCCATGTACGGAAACCTGCTAGGCCTTGTCATTGACGGGGTCTAACATCTGACTGCGTCACAGTTAATAAATCCCTACCGTATTTTCTAATGTATTGCTATGCATTATAAAAGCAATTACACAGTTTAGTCCCATAATAGGCCAAAAAAAGGTGAAAGTCTAAAAAATTCAAGTAAAAAAATACATAAAAAAACCCTCTATTCCCCAAAAAACACCTTAGTTGGTGAAAAAGTAAAACTTTATAAAAAAAAAATACACATAAATTGGTATCACGTCTATAACTATCCAATCTATAATATGATTATGTTATTTCATCTGCATGATGAATACCACAAAATAATTATATATAAAGAACTATGCCATAATTCATATTTTTTAATTATGTCTCACACAAAAAAAAAAATCTGATGTAAGTAAGCTCTTACACAGCTCCATCAACAGAAAAATAAACTGAATTACTCAGTACAATAGGAAATCAAAATGTGCATAGGTTTTTTAAACTGTTTTTATTTTTTTTAAAGTAGTAAAAGATATATACACATGTGATATCACCGTAATCATACAGACTCACAGAATAAAATAATGTTTAATTCATTCCCTATGATGTATGCCATAAAGAGTGAAAATAAAGAAAAATTGCCAGCGAATTTGCAGAATTTGGACTTCATCCGTGGTCCCAGAACAATCCAAGAACAAAAAGAATAAAATTACCAATAAAAACTACAGTTCATGTTGCAAAATACTGTAATACTTAAAGAGGTTTTCTCACCACAAACATCATATCTGTATTTACAGGGACAGTAAAAATAAGCAATTTTAGAATTTGGTTTTGAGTACTAATAAAATCTATTTAGTATAGCAGCTGTACCTAATTTGTATACGCGAATAGTGCAATTATCTTCAACCTTCGGTCGGGACAAGCCCCCTGTGCTGTATTTGCATGTCGTGCACATCTCTTGCCAGTCACGGCGGTCATGAATAAACCTTGTCACCCGTCATATTATCTGTGTTCTCAATGTCTTCCTCTCACTCTAATCCTTAAAGACAACTCTGCTCCCCCGTCTTTTTTCTAGCGCATTTGGTATAAGAGGATGGTGCGAGGCCAGTTTTGTCAGGTGTCAAAATCGTACCTTTTTGCCATCCTGTACTATTATTAGGTTATACGAATTTTAATGCATGTTTAGTTGCCCATGGTCATCTTAGATATTCTGTGAGCGTCTTGCAGTGTTGTGTGACCCACGTAACAAATTATAGCCTGTTATGTAAGTGACACACTGGCGTGACATGACCATGTATTGTGATTTAGGGATAAACAGAAACAAAAACATAGGTCTACGTAGGCGGCGAGAAAAGAGAATAGTTATGTCATGGTGGTAATATTGGTTTATAGGCACTATTCACTGACAGGTAGCAGGTATCTTGATGTTAAATGTGGTTATGGCATGCTGGTATTAATCTCTAGTCACTATGAAGTAGGCCATGGTAATATATCCTGAAGGGATCACATTTTATTTGTAGGGTCTATTCACTGACAGATATCAGGTGTATTGACCTTTAATATGCATCACCACCACATAGTGACTTAATATTACCACCAGGCCATAACCACATATCACCACCTCATGCACTTTAAACATCAATAGACTTTTTAATATGCATGTGATGGAGATACATGGTTATGGCATTGAGGTAATATTCAGTCACTATCTGTTGGTGATATGGAGAGGTGTCAGGACTCTTCTAGAACATAGGTGTGGGTCTAGAACCCGCAACGAATATATAGTTGATGACGATATGCGCTGCAAGAAAATTTATTTTTTCTCTTAGGGGGAATAATGTTATGTATGGGGTGGATAGGTGACAAATAAAAAGGTTGGTCATTGACAAATATAAATATAGGGGGGGTCAGAAAGACCAATTAAAGTGCGTTGGAAAACTTATCATTATCTGCACATGGCAGCTCTGATCACAAATTGCATTTAGAAGAAAAGAAGAGATGTGAGTTGGATCAGCGCAGCCCTGTGCTACTCGACACAATGACAAAATTTCAAGTTATGTAATATTAGGGGGCTGTATTTATAACTGTTTGCACCAATGCAGGTGTTCTAGTTACAAGGATTGCTTGTGAGCCTGAGAGGGGGAGGTGACTATACAGTCACACCAGGCATGAGTAACTGGACAGTGTGGTCTGGGTAGAGCCTGTTACATAGTCCACATCCCGGCCCACTGCTCCACCACAGAATGGAGAAGATAAGCTCTCAGAGAGTACGGGAACCATGGGAGGGGAGTGTGATGATGGTAGTTCAACCACTCTTCAGGAGGGGAAGACACGTCTTATGGGGAGTGAAATCACCCACCCCTGTATTTGAAAATCTAAGTCAGAGAAACTGCTCAGATGCATGCAAAAGTCTATAGTGAGAATTTTGATATTAATGTAATGATATTTTCCACACATGTTTACACATCATTTATTCCATAAAGAAAACACTGTAGAAACAAAAAAAATAGCAATTTTCATGCTGCATCTTCTATTATGCCTTAATTTCTGAAAAAAAAAACTTTTGTAGGCTCAAAATGCATACTAAAGCCCCCAAAATGAATTCCTTGAAGTGTACAGTTTCTAAAGTTGTCATTTCTGGGAAGTTTCCACTGTGCTGGTACATTATGGGTCTTACAAATGTGACACAGTGCGCCAAAAACAACACTATCTAGTATATGGTAAATCATGTTCTTCTGAGCTATCTTTTGCCCAGCAGAAGTTTACATATAACAACCAAGACATCTATATGGAAAATATGGGGTAATTTTCCATACTGCACACTTTGAATTGCATAACAAAGGATTTTTGTGGTGCTCTTTTTATCTTGCATTCCTTGTTAAAAGGAAAATGTATTGTATCCGAAACAACATACATTATTTTGAAAAAAAATATCATTTATTTTATAACCAAATTCCAATAAATTCTGTGAAATATCTACAGGTCCAAAAAGTTCAATATAACCCTTCAAGAGTTCTTTGAGGGGGAGTTTTTTGGATTTTGGCACTTAAAGGCTTCTGCAGACATGAAATGGTGCATAAACGACATCGTAAAATAGTGAGACAAAAGTCAATTAAGTGCTCCTTAATTTCATAGGTCTATGAGAAAGGTAGGATAATAAGCCTACATATGGCATATTACCAAGAACAACAAAATTAGGGGAAGAAATATTGAACTACTTTTTTCTGTTAAAATTCACTGCAGTCCAGAAAAAAAATTAAAGAAATCTGCAAAAAGAGGTGCAGTTTTTAAAATAGGGTGATTCTTAGGGGTGTCTGACATAGCAGCCACTCAAAACCATGTTAGAGCTGAACTGATCTCTAAAAAGATCTATGTTGAAAATTTTCTTGAAAACTTTGAAACATTTTTGCAAACTTAAAATGTTGTAGAAATTTAAATGATGCTTAATAAATTATGGCAACATGAAGCAGACATATGGTAAACATATAATGTTAACTATTTTGTGTCATGACTAGAGATGGGCGAATTGATTCTAACGAAGTGGAATTCGTTTAGAATTTCAGGAAAACTTCGGTTCTGAACGAAGTCGAAGTTTGGGGTACTTGGGTGAACGAAGTGTGCTTTTCATCGATAAAATGGCTGCGAGCCCATGGCGTTACATGGGGCAAAGAACTCTGGGAGGAAGAAGGGCATAGCCTGCATGACATGTGCAGAGATGAAGCCAATCAGAGACCGGCGGGATTCTGTGACGTCACCGCACTATATAAGTCCGGGCGCGACGCTGGGAGCTCATACCGCTCTCACTGTACTGATCAGGGAAGGTGCTTCTGCGGCTGATTGTTACTGAAGAACTGATTTTTATATAGCGATTTTTGTGGGGTGTCTCAGATTGTCTCAGAGACTGCTTCTCAAAGTTCTATTTCTGATTTTTTGGGTATTGGATCTGAATCAGTGTGCGTCCATGCTGCTGCATATACATTTAAATCCTATTGCTCCAGCATGAAAATCCAAGGGGATCTAAGCCAGTTCCTGTTGATTTCATTTTTAAAAAAACAGCGT
>JAODAL010065102.1:0-18391 GCA_025379985.1 Phyllomedusa bahiana | reverse complement strand
CTTTTTACCTCCAACCTTAGGCTTCAGCAATGAAGGATGCAGTAAAAACTTTACAGGACCTAGCGCTTCCAAAGTGAAAACTGTGCATCCAAATTTATTTAAGTGCTTATAAAATCCATACCCCAGCATGGGTACATAAGAAAAATGATAAAAACCAATGCGTTTCTGGTACTACATCGTACCCTTGATCACGGTAACATAAGAGTGCTTAATAGGTTTCATTAAATAGATACCTGGGCAGTGCATATGCATTATATCACATCCTGTTTTAAGCATCTCAACATACATTTAAAATACATATAAAACGTATCTATGTCTATCAACAGGCAGTAGCTGTTACTTTATACAGATTTGGATCTATAATGGAGACAAGTATATGATAGATGACTGATATATGCCAGATCATTGCGAAAATGTAATCCTGATGGTGTCCGTGTATCTAACTCGTATATCCAATACGCTTCGCGCATACGCACTGCGCATTGCCAGTCGCCACCAGATTTCGGCTTTTCTACTTTCTCTATCGCATGACAGCAAAGGCCATCTAACTGGCCATCATGTTGCTCTATAAAGTGTTTTGTTACTCCTGAATGGTAAGTATGACCCTTCTTTATGTGTGTAATATGTTCAGACACACGTGTTTTAAACTTACGTATAGTACTGCCTATTTATTTTTTATTGCAAATATTGCATTGTATGTTATATACTAAATGGTCAGAGTCACAATTAATAAAATGTTTTATTTTGTAACTTTTTCTACCATCCATATTTGTAAATGGTTAGGTTTTTTTATATATATTTACAAACATTGCATCTTTTATTGCTGCATGGAAAGCAACCTGGTGTTGACTTTAGCCAGGTATCATTAACTACTTGCTCACAAAATTTACTGGGTGATATATTATCTGCTATGGTTTTACTACGTCGTGCCACCATAGATATTCCCTCGTCCAAAATATAGTATTTTATCTTGCCTAAGTATATTTATATTCCTTAGGAACACTTTTGTATTTGAGTAAATTCCTGGCTGTAAGTGGTAGAAAAAAACTACATCTTTATTTTGGGATTTCTTATTTTTTTCCCTTAGCAGATCTTTTTGAGTTTTTTCTTTCATTTTTTCTTTGGCTTGTCTGATTTGTTTCTCTAAATATCCTCTATCCTTTAATCTGGCATCTATGATTTTTGTTTGTTTTTCAAATTCTTCATTCTCTGTACAGGCCCTTCGTGCTCTATAATATTCTCCTAAAGGGATAGAATTCAGTGTATGAGCTGGGTGACAGCTATCTGCCCTTAGTGGTATTGCCATGCAGTGGTTTTCTATACAATGTTGTGGTTACTTTTTTATTATCATGCCATGACAATTTGACATCTAAGAAGGAAATGCTGTTTTTTTCCACTGTATATGTAAATTCCAGATTGACATCATTATTGTTGACATAAGCAACAAAGTCCGGTATGGGCGTCACATCGCGACCCCACACAAATAGGAGGTCATCGATGTAACGCCCATACCAGACAATGGACTCAGTAAATGAATTATTTGGACCATAAATAACCTGTTGCTCCCATAGGGACTCCTAATTATTGTATGTAAAAATCTCCATTGAACTCAAAATAATTATTCTGCATAAGAAAATCAATGCATTCTAGAATGAAGATTTGTGTAGCCTCATCATGTAAGTTACTGTGTTTAAGATGGTATTCTACTGCCACTCTTAGATGGGATTGTGGTATTCTAGAGTAAAGGCTCACTACATCCATACTAAGCCATGTGTAATCCGGACACCAAATAAAATCCTCAAATATTTTTAACACAGTGGTGCTGTCTTTCAAATAGCCCGGTGTTTTATGTACAAGTGGTTGGAGGCAATCATCTACCCATTTATTTAGTCTTTCACATAGACTGCTGCAGCTTGACACAATAGGGCATAGTTTGGGTGGAAAGATCCCTTTATGTGTTTTAGGCACACCATAAAAAGTAGGTGTTTTGGGATTTTTTATTTCAAAATATTTTTTTTCTTTCTCCGATATTACACCCAAAGCTACTCCTTCCTGCAGCAGTCTATTAATTTTTTGTCTTATATCTTTTATGGGATTCTTTGTTAATTTTCTATAGGTTTGTTTATAATTCAATATTTCAAGAACTTGCTTTTTATACAATCCAGCATCCATCACAGCAATAGAGCCCCCCTTATCAGATTTTTTTATTATAAGATTTTTATTTTGTTTTAATTCATTCATTGCTATTCTTTCTTTTTTCGTTAAATTATTTCTTATATTTTTACCATTATCATTTTTTATTTTTAGGGCTTTAAGATCTCTCTCCATTACTGTTTGGAAGGTATCCATGATATTGGCCCTGGCTTTTAGTGGGTAATAGAAAGGGTTGCTCATGCTGTGGTGGATCTGGTTCTCCTCCTCACTAGAGACATTCTCCGACTGTAGCTCCTTAAGGGTTAACAGCATATTTTGTTCTGAGAATAGCAATTCTTCAAATTCATTAAGATGTTTCTTCTTAGGTTTCATTGTTTCCATGTCCATATGTTCTCCCTCTTTTTCTCTAAAGTGTCTTTTGACTGTAAGCAACCTAACAAATTTGTTCAGGTCCAGCATAGTATCAAACAAATTAAAGTGATGTGTTGGAGAAAAATTTAAACCTTCTTTTAAGACTGCATGTTGTTCTTCTGTTAGGATAGTGGGGGTTAACACCAATACACTGTTAATCTCATCTACTTCTTCTTTCTTGATGTTGTTCCTCGTTTTTTTGTGGTGTTTTCTACCTCCCCTCCTTGTTCTCTGTTTTTTTATTCATCTTGGTTTCCCACTCTATTTTCTAATGATTGTGTGTTTTTATTTCTTGGAGTCGGTCTTTCTGATGACGAATTATCCGAATCAGAAGTGCCTGTGTGTACAAAGTCCCATTCCGAAAAACTGACCTCTTTTTTATTTTTGGCATATATCTACTAAGTCATCTATCATATACTTGTCTCCATTATAGATCCAAATCTGTATAAAGTAACAGCTACTGCCCGTTGATAGACATAGATACGTTTTATATGTATTTTAAATGTATGTTGAGATGCTTAAAACAGGATGTGATGTAATGCATATGCACTACCCAGGTATCTATTTAATGAAACCTATTAAGCACTCTTATGTTACCGTGATCAAGGGTACGATGTAGTACCAGAAATGCATTGGTTTTTACCATTTTTCTTATGTACTGTTATGTAAAAGCATTGAAAATTCAATGTATTATAATTCATCACTAAATCCTGCAGTTCAGATTGTAAGGCAGTATTCCCCCCTTTTCCTGAGAGAGAAGTTTCTGGCCCTCTGGCCAATAAAACCCCCAGCCCAGAGTCTTTTCTGGCTAAAGGAAGGTATTTATGGCAGGTCTGTTTCCTGCTACAACCCCACAGCAGATCTGATAAGCTCCGTTTTACTACCCTTTCAAATAAACACATTTTCCCGCCAGAAAGGGAACAGATATTTCCTTTGTCTGCCCAGAGAGGCAGTCCGTGAGTGCCCCCTTGTGGAACTAAAATACCATAACTCTCCTCAGAAAATTCTGTAAACCCACCTACTTTTCATAATTCCAGCCAATAAGATGAGACAGCCTGGCTGGGTATAAATCGCCCAGCCACCCTTTATTCTGTGTCATAGCTTTGAGGTCTCTACTGAGGAATTGAGTTGTGTCCTGTTATTTTCTCCTTACCCCGGGACTTGGAAACAGCTTGTAAGTGTGAATTTTCCCATTTTTCTCCCTTTATTTTAAAAACTGTATTGTATGTGTGTCATTATTGTTATCATATTTTTGTCTATGTAAGCACTGAAATCATTTTTATATTAAAGGTATCAGTAATTCGTTAACTCTTGTTGTTGCACGAACCCAATTTCTTTGAAGGATTGTTTTTTTTTCTTTGGTAACTACTGAGAGAGCAGTGAGTTGACCTGTGAGCATTTTTACGTGTTTTTAGAAATCGGTGAGGACTCAGATCCCTTCCGGCTGAGCCCTTTTGTTTTTTTTGATTTTTGGACGGAAGGTGGTGGCAGCATGTATTTTTTGCAGGGGACTGCGACTGTCTTGCGGTACGATTTATGCTTGATTAGCTACTTGAGTGAGAGGTGTGCTCAAGTGGAGATAAATCTAACCGCATTAAAGTGTCCCCGGTCACGGGCTGGTGAGCGCGTACGTGACATGTACCCATGCGGTGTATGGATTTTCTAAGCACTTAAATAAATTTGGATGCACATTTTTCACTGTGGAAGCGCTGGTCCTGTAAAGTTTTACTGCATTCCTTCATTTCTCTCAATTTAGTTTGTTAACCATTTGGTGAGACTATCATAAAAATTCTTGTTCCTTTATAATATCTCAGGAGAGTCTTGGAGGATATTTAAAACAGGAGCCAGAACCTCAAATTTCCTTTCAAGATTCTCTTTCAGAAAATGAGTCACTTGTAGAAATCTAAAGGGATCGGACAATGGAATTGTATATTTCTCAACCAATTTGTGGAAAGGGATTAATTCCAGACCCTGGTAGAGCTCCTCAGTGGAAGCAATGCCTAATTATTATTATTATTATTATTATTTATTTTATAGCGCCATTGATTCCAGGGCGCTGTACATTCAGGGGGTTACATACATAACATAAGTCAAACATTTACAATAGTGACAATCTCTGACTAACAACAGGTACAGAGGGAGAGAGGGCCCTGCCCGCGAAGGCTGAAAATCTACAAGGAAGGGGGAAAGAGACAGATGGTGAGGGGCAGATATGTTTGTGGAGTGTAGTGACAGCGGGGTTATTCTAGGTTGTAGGCTATCCTGAAGAAGTGGGTTTTCAGGTTACTTTTGAAGCTTGTGAAAGATGGGGAGAGTCTGATGTGTTGGGGCAGTGAGTTCCAGAGTATGGGGGAGGCACGAGAGAAATCTTGGAGACGGTTGTGTGAGGAGGTGACAAGAGGAGAGTGGAGAAGAAGGTCCTGTGAGGAGCGGAGATTGCGTGAGGGGAGTATCTGGAGATTAGAGCAGAGATGTATGGAGGGGAGAGGTTATGGAGAGCCTTGTAGGTCAGGGTTAGTAACTTGAAATTAATGCGCTGGGCAATGGGTAGCCAGTGAAGGGACTGGCAGAGGGGAGAGGCAGAGGAGTAGCGAGGAGAGAGGTGGATAAGACGGGCAGCAGAGTTGAGAATGGATTGGAGGGGAGTGAGAGTGCTGGATGGGAGGCCACAGAGAAGGATGTTGCAGTAGTCGAGGCGGGAGATGACAAGGGCGTGGACAAGCATTTTTGTAGTGACAGGGTTAAGGAATGAGCGGATGCGAGAGATGTTTTTCAGGTGGAGCCGGCAGGTGGAGTTAAGGGTTTGGATTTGGGGTTTGAAGGACAAGGCAGAGTCGAGTGTTATCCCAAGGCAGCGGACTTGCGGCACCGGTGAGAGTGTAGAGCCATTGACTATGATGGAGAGATCAGGTGGAGGGATGGAGTGGGACGGTGGAAAGATAATGAATTCAGTTTTCTCTACATTAAGTTTTAGAAGACGGGAGGAGAAGAAGGAGGATATGGATGATAGGCAGTCTGGGATCCTGGACAGTAGAGCGTTAATGTCTGGGCCGGAGATGTAGAGTTGGGTGTCATCAGCATACAGGTGGTACTGGAAGCCATGTGATGCTATGAGCTGACCCAGACCAAGAGTGTAGATAGAGAAGAGTAGTGGGCCCAGGACTGACCCCTGGGGGACACCAACAGAGAGAGGGCGAGGGGAGGAGGTGGTGCGAGAGTGAGAGACACTGAATGTCCGATCAGTGAGGTATGAGGAGATCCAGGAAAGGGCTGAGTCCATGATGCTGAGGGAGAAGAGGATTTTTATGAGGAGTGAGTGGTCGACAGTGTCAAAGGCGGAGGACAGGTCTAAGAGGAGAAGCACAGAGTAGTGACGTGAGGCTTTTGCGGTTAATAGGTCGTTGGTGACTTTGGTTAGGGCGGTTTCTGTAGAGTGATGGGATCGGAAACCAGATTGCAGTGGGTCAAGAAGAGAGTTGGAGGACAGATGGGAGGACAGTTGAAGGTAGACATGTTGTTCGAGGAGTTTCGAAGCAAATGGAAGCAGTGAGATGGGGCGATAGTTGGACAGAGAGGAGGGGTCAAGAGAAGGTTTCTTCAGGATGGGTGTGATGGTGGCATGCTTAAATGGTGAAGGGACGATGCCAGAGGTTAGTGATAGGTTGAAGAGATGGGTGAGAGCTGGGAGTATAATAGGGCTGAGGTCTGCGATGAGGTGGGATGGGAGTGGATCAAGGTTACAGGTAGTGAGGTTGGATTTGGAGAGTAGAGAGGAGAGCATGTCATGAGTGACAGTAGAGAAGCAAGTTAGGGGGGGAAGTGCAAGGTGGTGGCTGTGGGAACTGTGTGGGTAGAGGGGCTGGCGGTGAGTACTGTGCCGGCATGGGTGTGGGTGGTGGGGACAGTGGAGTGATGCTTTCTCTGATGAGGGTGGTCTTGTTTAGAAAGTGGGTGGCAAAGTCATCTGCTGAGAGGAGAGATGGGGGAGGAGGTGCCGGTGGACGGAGAAGCGAGTTGAAGGTTTTGAATAGTTGTCTGGGGTTGTGGGACAGGGAGGATATGACAGTGGTGAAGTAATCCTGTTCTGCGGAGGCGAGTGCAGACTTAAATGTGTAGAGTGATCTTTTGTATGAGGGGAGGTTGTTGGTGGAGCGGGTGTTCTTCCAGTGGTGTTCTGCAATTCTGGAGGCTCGCCTCAGCTGTTTGGTGGAGTCTGTGTGCCAGGGTTGTCTGTTTGTTTTGCGGGTTCTGTTGTGTGTGAGAGGAGCGACCAAGTCAAGAGTGGAGGTGATTGTGTGGTTGTAGAAAGCGGTGGCTGTGTTGGGGTCATCTAACGAGGATATGGTAGAGAGATATACAAGAGAGTCCGAGAGAGTGCGAGATTTAAGTTTTTGAAGGTTCCTGCGGGGGTGTACTTGGTGTGAGACAGGAGGAGCAGGTGGGATGGAGATGGTGGAGAAGGTAAGCAGGTTGTGGTCAGATATAGGGTGTGGAGAGTTAGAGAAGTCAGATAGGGGACAGAGTCAAATGTTAGAGAAGCTTCTGGACAAAGCGAGAAGAGGGATGGAAAGCGACGAAGAAGGGATATTAGGGAAGTTAGTAGGAGCGAGCTCTCTCCAGTATTGGAGTGTGACTTGCACAAGAGTTGAGCCACCAGTGGCCCAGGGTTAACGACACATGGCCAGAGAGATGGAAGGCCATGAACAGCAGGTTCTATGAAGGCCCACAGTTTGTCATTCGGTGGTGCTCTCCATGCCCTCACCTGGTCTATGACAGTCATCATAATAAGTGAAACTAGGCAAGGCTAGACCCAGCAGATTCATTTTCCTTATCATGAGAGAGGAAATCAGTCTTGGCCTTTTTGTTTGCCAAAGAAAGGGATATTTTGGCGATGGAAAGTTCTAAAAGTTTTCTGCAGAATAGAAATAGGTTAAGTTTTGAAAAAGATAACACTTTAGGCAACATAATCCTCCTGTGTATATATATACTATTCTGCCCGTCCAGGAATTGGTGACTCGGGATATTCTGATAAGTTCATGTTGGAGGGAATTTAGTAGGGACAGAAAGTTAGTTTTGAGCAAAAGCAGATGCTTGAAAGGATAAGTATTCGTTAATATATTTTGTAGGTTAGAAGGAAGGTTCAACCCCAATATCTTTAATTTAGAAAGATTGAACTTTGGGGTAGGAGAGAATTTTTATTTGAATACTATTATTCCAAATGGTCTGAACTGGGACATTACATTGTTTGCTTTTTAGTGAATATTATTAAACTGTAATGTAATTTTAGACAAACATTTATCATATACTGTATATATTTGGGGGGTTTTTGATTATTTTAGTGCTAATTACAGCATGGGTTACTTAGATCTACATAATTTTATTGATTGTTAGGGCTTTATTACAGGGGGGGTTATTATTATTATCATTTATTTTAGAGCACCCTCAGTTCCAGAGCGCTTTACAATCGGGTTGCATACATAACATAGTTCAAATAACTACAAGGGAGACAGATAAATAACTACTGGTACAAAAGGAGAGAGGTCCCTGCCCATGAGGGCTTACAGTCTACAAGGAAGGTGGGAAGAGACAGAAGGTGAGGGGCAGACGTGTTTCTGTGGTGGCATAGCAGCAATGGGGTTAATGTTGGTTATAGGCAATTCTGAAGAGATGGGTTTTCAGGTTACTTTTGAGGCTGGTGAGAGAGGGGGAGAGTCTGAAGTGTTGGGGCAGTGAGTTCCAGAGTGTGGGGGGAAGCACGAGAGAAGTCTTGGAGACGGTTGTGTGAGGAGCTGATAAGAGGAGAGCAGAGAAGAATGTCCTGTGAGGGGAGGTATCTGGAGATTAAGGCAGAGATGTATGGAGGGGAGAGGTTATGGAGAGTTTTGTAGGTCAAGGTTGCTAACTTGAACTGGATTCACTGGGCAATGGGAAGCCAGTGAAGGGATTGGCGGAGGGGAGAGGCAGAGGAGTATCGAGGAGAGAGGTGAATCAGATGGGCGGCCACAGAGAAGGATGTTGCAATAGTCTAGGCATGAGATGACGAGGGCGTGGACAAGCATTTTTGTGCTTTCAAAGTTAAGGAATGAGTGGATACGGGAGATATTTTTCAGGTGGAGGTGGCAGGCAGAGGTGAGGGCTTGGATGTGCGTTTTTTTTTTTTAAACATATTTTATTGGGTTTTCCAAACAAAACAAGGCAACACAAAGCTACAAGCTTACACCAGAATTGAGTGAAATTAGCAAAACCTGACATAAATAAAAGGAACAAGCAAGGTATATGCACAGGAGTCAGGTCAGATAGGACAGTTAAAGATTTTGCATAAAGTGAACCGACTGACATATTGGTGGTCCCAAGGAGAAGAACCTCAGAGTCCAAGGAAGATCAGGTATTACGTTGCTCTTTCCTCCTGGCAATAACATTGAGAATAAAAGTGCAAAAATATCTTTTATGCTCTCAGGTATGAGGTATCTAAATTTAACCTTCTCAATTTGGTCTAAACAGAACAACAGCTTCAACCAGAAGTTCTGACGCAAAAAACTTATTTCTAAAACAAAACAAAACCAAACAAAGGTGGAGGAGTCCCGACTTCTCAAGGAGCGGTCGAGAAAGACCTATGCTACACAAGTGAGTTAATACCAAGATTTAGTTCAGGGGGTAAGGTTGCAGAGACACCTAAGAAGGTGCTATCGAGGGGGCAGGCCCATAAGAAGAGGATCTACCCCTCCCCACATCAGGAATTCTGAGCAGTCCCAATGTATCTGCCAAGGCCTCTCTCAGGTACCATTCTGTGAGGCAGAACGGTTTCATCAGGTCAGCAATCTCTGAGGAAGTGTAGTGTGAGATGATGAAGGATTTCCATTTTCTAAAAAAAAACCTCAGTTCTCAGCTCCCTACGCCTCTCTGTTTCTATCTTGTCTGCAGTTAAATATTTTTTTTTATGTTGTCTATTATTAGGGCTACCTAGGGAGTTTGGGGTTTTAACCAGTGTAGGAGAAGACAGCGCTTGGCGATCAGGATCGCGATGTGAATGGTGCTTTCTATTGACCTGACACCGGGGGGAGAAGTGGGAGTGTCCAACTCCTCCGGGGGCCTCACAAAATGAAAGATGAGCAGCTCATGACATTTGGGCAGCCTAACTCTCCAGTGCTCCCAGACATAGTCAATAAATGTATCCCAGAAACTCTGTACATGGGGACAAGACCACAGACCGTGCCACATATCTGTGGATAAGGTTTTGCATTTGGGGCATGCTTGAAGTCTGTCCGGGTGCTTCTGCGTGACGGGCAGGTTAAAGCCATAGAAGGCGTTATGTACAATTTTCAACTGGGTTTCTCTCCATAGTTCACACACCACCGCCTTGCGCAGTCTGCTAAGGCCTTTTAAGATTTTCTCGCAAAATTGGGGGTCATCGAAGCGGCGCTCCATTTCCTGAATGGGTTTACAGAGCCAGAGGCTAAGGTCCCAGCTCTCATGACTCTGTAAAAAGGCCGAAAAATGTGAAGTTAGATCTTGGCATTCTATCAAAGAATCAAATCTATTTGAGCCACATTCTTTAGTAACGTTTCGAAGTCCCAGAATTACAAAGGACAGAATCAGCAGGGCCGGGAAGACATGCATCGGGGGTAGGCTTAAAAATTTTTCTCTCAGCTCAGAAGGTGAGGGGCCACCGCAGGTCCTCTGGATGCACCAGCGGCCCGGCGCAACCCGACACCCCATACCCTCCACAATCTGAACATGGGATTTGTCTTTTCCTGGGGCAAAAATTTAGGGTGCTCCATAAAAAGGGATCCCCTTTTCGTAAAAATAAAAGGGGAGGTTTTTGAATTTTTACGAATCTGTTTCCAGGTCGCCACTGTACGGGGGAGAAGAACAGAGGTCTTGAGCCGTAGGGGAAGAGAGGGAGAGTCTCGCGTGGAGGAGAGCATGGGGATGGCAAGGGGCTTATCAATTCTTTCTCCAACTCAACATTAGAGTACCTGCTTGATCTCCTATCCAGCTATGAAAATGACGCATGGGGTGCCAAATTGTAATATTTATATTCCGGCAGATTCAGGCCTCCCTGTTCTACTGGGAGCATTTAACTTTTGAAGTGCTATGGGGAGGTTTCCTACCTGCCCAGATGAAGCGTGAGAAGGATGCTAAATCTTATTTAATGTCCGAATGTCTGAAACAACAGAGGGAGGGTTGGAGATGGTTTCAGCAATTTGGGAAAGCATTCATCTTATTGTATGGGCACCTACCCGGCCAGGGACAGGGGAGAAGACCATTCCATCTATGAAGGCCCTCTGTAATTTGTTTTTAGGGAGGGAAATTCAAATTGTACACAGGTTTCAGGGGTTCTCCCCGACCTTAATTTCCCGGTATGTTTAAAGAAAATTTTTTTCGGGTGGGGAGTATTTAAGCCAAGCCTATCCCAAAGACTCCGTGGGGAAGGGGGGAGCGAAGTTCCAACAATTCGCTATTCGAGGGATTAAACTTTGTTGCTGAAAAAAGGGTCCGAAAATTCTCCAAAAAGGAGAACACTCCTGGCAGTGGTCGAAGGGCTTTTACAGGAACAGGAGGTAGGTCATCTGCGAAAAAGGGCCATCTTGGCCACCTCTTGCAATCCTTGATCCCCTCAAAGAGATCTGTGTCCTCCAGGTATCGAGCCAGGGGTTCAAATGCGATGTCGAAAAGAAGGGGAGAGAGGGGGCATCCCTGGTGAGTGCCTTTAGCTAAAGGGAAGCTCCGGGACAAAAATCCCGGCGTATGTACCTGTGCCATCGGATCTGAATATACCCCGGAGAGGAATGTTCTAAAGTTCCCCTGGAAACCATCCCATCCAAAACTAATAGAAACCATCCCCACCGGACATTGTCAGAATGCTTTTTCGGCATCGATAGCGACTAAGGGCAGGGTGGGCCGGAAGGGGAGGCCTCACCTGTCCCACTTTTAAAAAACACTCCCTTAAAACCTTTTCCCAAAGGGTTTCCCAAACGAGGCACGCCCTTTAAAAACCCCTTCTGGAAAGCCCCGGATGGGGGAAAGGCAAAAAACCACCCCCAAATTCTTTTCTGCAAAAAATCTTTGATGGGAAACCCTTTTGGGTCTAAAATCGATCAGCGAGATCGGTCTGTTTGGGGAAGGGGGGAAAGGGGACCCCTTTCCCCTTTTTTTTGGGTATAACTCTAATAAATTGCGCCCTGGCTGGGCCCTGATACGTCCTTTTTCCCCCCCAAATATATCTTTTAAAGAAAAACCCCTTTAGGATTGGGGCGAGGGGGCTAAAACCAGGATCTTAAAGAAAGTCAGGGGAAACCCGCCCGGGCCCCCGGGCCCTTGCCAGGCGCTAAAAAGGGTTCCTAAAAACCCCATTTGGGGATTTCCCCCGAATGGAAATATCACCCTTCGGAAATTCCCCAGTTGTTCTAAATTTTAGTTTAGGTATAGACAAAAAACCCCTTTCCCTTTCCCATCCTCCAAGTGGGATTGGGTTCCGCAGGTACAGCGCCCCCGTGGGAAAGACTCAAAAGGGAAAAAATTAAATCTCGTATGGATTGAGGTAAACCTGGCCCGGGGGCTGGGGGGATGTAATGTTGAGGGTTTTGGAAACCCTCCCTTTAAGGACCCCTAGAAAGGGCCTTTTCTCGCCTTTTTCCCCCATATGGGAACAAGGTAGATGTTAAGAAAAGAGCGCCCCTCCCCCCCTTCGGTCTACCCCATATTTCAAAAGTTCTTTTAGCTGCCTCCCAGCCCCCGTCTGGAGTCAGTCGATCCGATTGCACAAAGGATGGGTAGGCTACGCTCCCCCTTTTCCCCGAAGTTTTCCCTATCCCCCTCTTTTGTTTGCGTCTGTGGGGTGGTTGTAAAAGGTATTATAGGCCCTCGAAGGACCAACTTAGCTGCAGCCCCAAAAATTAGCGATACATCGGCCGGGAGTGCTCGCTTTGGGTCGCCGAGAATTAAACCCCCCCAACCACCAAAAGATAAAGAAAATCGTCTTTTTTTAAAAAAAGGGTGGGAAAGGGGAAAACCCCCCAAACAATTTTTGGAGCCTTTGGGGGAAAGTTCTCCCAATTTCCCCCAAAAAAACCTTGGGGCGGGTCAAAAAATGTTTAAAATTCAAGAATCTCAGGGAGAAAACCCTTCTTTTTAAAGGCTTTGGGAGACGAGTAGGTGGCCCCCAGCCAAAAACCCAAGGGACTGGCGAGATGGGAAAAAGGAAGGGAGTACTCTCGACTATGGGGGGTAGACTTCTCCAGCCCATCTGTGGCCCCCGTGGTGCCCAAAAAAATTTGGAGGATATTCCTCCCGACCCCCCACCAAGAGGCCCCAACGGGAGCCCACCCCCAGGGGCCTAAAATAAAACAATAAAGGGAAACCCAAAAATTTTTCAGCAAAAATAGTTTTAGTCCTATTTTTTTTGGGCAATACCCCCAACACAAGGGAACACACTTTAATATTGTATAACCCCAATAAAAATTTTTTTCCCGGCAGGGCATGCAAAAGGGAAAGGAAATCTTTACCTGAAAATACAACGTGAAAAAACCCATTTTGTGAGGAGCATCAGACCCCCGGCCCCGTACACTAAAGATGAATGTTTCGAGAGCCCCCCGGGGGGGCCCTCTTTGTCAAGCGGGCGTTGTTTACAGGAAAAGGGTTTAATTTTTCTTATGCATGAAATACCAAAAACCCCTTTTTAAATTTTTTATACAAAAAAATGTGGGGGTTACTTTCTGTTTTGGGTTTATTGCAAAAAAAAAATTTGGACAAAGCTTTTTTAGGGGAAAATTTGGGTTTTCCCTTTCAAATTGCCCTATTGAACCCCTTAAAAAATACTAGGGGGCCCCAAGGGGGAAAACCCCGGGAAATAAGGCCCCCCGGGGCATAAACATGAAAAAATTTTCTATAGCGGTAAAAGATTTTAATGGGGCCCAAAATTAAAATCACCCCCGGGGGGGCCCTCTTCCTCCCCCAGCGTGTAACCCCAAGCCCCCACTTTTAAAATTTCCCCCCCCCAAACTACCGCGGGTTTGGAACCTATGGGTTAGCCCGAACCCGGGAAGCCAAGCCCCGACGAAAAAGGGGGTTTTTGCCCCTTAGTTTTTGGGGGGCCCGAACACATTATATAAAGCTGAAAATAAACCCCAAATTGAAATTTTATCACCAAAATGGGATAGTTCCCCTCGTCACCCGATTCATGAGAGATTAAGGAAAAGGGAAAAAGTTTTTATGAAGAGTTTTTGGGAAACCCCAAAGCCGGGCCCCCCCACCCCCGGGGGCCCCCAACAGAAGTAAACCCCCCCCTTTGGTTTCTTCTCCCCGGGAAAAAAGCCCCCCCGGCCTTCCCAAGGTGGTCTCCTAAAAGGAAGACCACATAAAGGGCGAAGTTTTTTAAAGGGTGCCGAAGTGTTTAACTCGCTTTTTGGGAGACCCCCCCCCGAAACCCCCTTTAATGTTTCCCCCAGGAAAACAATTCTCATGGAGGGCGGAAAAATTAAAAAAATGCGGGGGGAAATTTCCTTACCGGGGGGCCCCAACAGATGAAACTGTTAAAGGGGGCTTCGCTATTGAAAAGCAGGATCCAACAACATTAACTTTAAACATTGCAAAAACAAAACAAAAATTTTAAACTAAACCGTAAAGTCCAGGGGAGAAACCCCCCCCAAAACCATGCTAACCTCTATAAGCTTTACCCCCCGCTTTTTTTTTTTTGGCAACCCCCGGAGGGCCCCCGCGAAAGGGAGGGAACCCAAAAAAACAAATTTTTTTCCCCCAAACCCCCCAAACCATCCCCACCCAGAAAAAAAGGGAAAAAAAGGAGAATAGCCCCCAACAGGTTTTGGGGTAAAAAAGGAGGGGAAAAGTTGGGGTTATGTTCCAAAAGGGGAGAATTTAAAGATAGGGTAAAGGAGGGCCCAATAAAATCCTTCCCCCAAGGAGCCCCTTGGAGCTGGGGGGGCCAAACCCCCAAAACTGGAGCCCCTCCCCCCCCGTAAAAAAGGCCTAGTCCAAAATGATAAAAAAGGGTTAAAAAAGAAAAAACCAAAAAAAAATTGGACCAAAAAAAAAAAGGAGGGAAATGAATAATAAGAGAAAAATAGCAAAAAAGGCCCCAAGGGGGCCGAAAACATTGGGGGTTTTTAAAAGACCACAAACCCCCCGGCCCCCCCAGTTTAAAAGGGGGAAACCGCAGTCCAATACCCCCAAGGCTATGTCGGGTTTGGACCCGGGCCCTGGGGGGGGGGGGGGGGGGGGGGGGGGGGGGCGTGGGGAAAAAAAAGGGGGGGGGGGGGGGGGGGGGGGGGTTTTTTGGGGGTTACCCCTACGTCGGCTGGGGAAAGATTTTTGTCCTTTGCCGGAGGGCGGTAGTTTTTGGGGGTGTAAAGGCGGAGCCCGGGGGGGTGGGTTTGGCCCTCAAAAGGGGGGTAAAGGAGAAGATGACGGCGGGCCCTTGAGTTCCAGTGTCCGGGACCCCCCGCCCAAAAGGGCCTTTCCCCCCGCCTCCCCCCCAGGGGCGAGAAGGATCGGGGCCGTTTTTAAAAGGAAAGTATACCTTTAAGGTCGCGGGGGACAGGTTTTTAAAAGGGATCCCCCCTGTGGAAACAGAGTGGTGGGGTTTTTTATTTAAAAAGGCTTTTTCTGCGTCTGGAAACCCCCCTTTAGAAGTCCCTCGAAGAGAAAGATTTCTTTTTGCCCCGGGAAAAAAAAGCGGGCCCCAGAGCTTAAACCTTTCTATATAGCCGGAGGATATCATCCCCTTATCTTTATAGCCCTAGATATTTGGAAAATAACAGGGGCCGGGGTTCTCTGTTTCCGGATGGCCCCCCCGGGCGGGGGTTCAAACCCTGAAAAGGCTTTCCGGGGCCTATCCCGGTAAAGTTCCCCCCAACCCGGGGCAAGGTGGGCAAGCCCCAAAGGGCCCTGAGGGAGCTCCCCCTAAAAGAGACCCGGGAACTTCTGCTGGCTTAACGATTCCGGGAGGCCTAAAAGGGCCCGCAAATTGCCCCCTTCTGGAGCATTTTTCCCCAGGTCTTCCGGGGTCGCTCAATAAAGCAAAAATAAGATTTCTCGGGCACGGGCAGCTTGTGCGTAAAGCCATTATCAGCTCCAGTTGCTGGCCCCTCGCTGCCCCATTTCTAAGCGGGCCCCCTGGGCCTGGAGACCTGGGGGATTTTAAAAAAAGGGGGGCCTGCTTTGTGGATTCCAGCGTGCTCGGAGGCCGGGGCAATTGCCTGGCGCCCTCGAGCGCGGGGGGCCTTATAGTTAGGAATGGCAGGTTTTTTTCCCCCGGGCAGCCTCATTTGAAAAAGGGTTGGCCCAAAACAAAATCCCCCCGGGGGCCCCAAACTTGTCCCTCCCGGGGCCCCTGTGTCCCCGGGGGGCCCCGCCTTCTTGGCTTCCCCAACGAGGCTTTGGGGGGCCCGGCGGGGAAAAGGGTGGGTTTTTGGTGGCCGCTGGGAGCAGATAGCGCTATAAAATTGGGCCCGGGCCCTTCTAAACGTACCCCCTCAGGCCCCCGGAGCGGGGTAAGCGCTGCCAAAAAGGCTAAAAGGGTTGGTTTTTGGTGCGGGCGGGGGGAGGTTTTTCACTCCCTGCCTCCGCTCCCCAGCCCCAAAGAACCGGAAGTCTTGGATGGCGGTTTAAAGGCAGATAAAGTCAAAGGTTATCCCAAGGCTTTGGGGACTTGTGGGGGCGGTGGGGGAGTATACCCTTTTAACTGTGATAGAGATATCAGGTGGAGGGATAGAGTTGGATGGGTGGGAAGAAGATGAATTCAGTTTTCTCCATGTTTAGTTTCAGGAGACGGGAGGAGAAGAAGGAGGATATGGACGAAAGACAGTCTGGGATCCGGGAGAGTAGAGCGGTGACATCTGCGCCAGAGATTTATAGTGGGGTATCATCAGCATACAAGTGGTATTGAAAGTAGTGTGATGCTATGAGCTGACCCAGGCCAAGCGTGTAGATAGAGAAGAGTAGTGGGCCCAGGACATAGCGCACTTAGGTGTTCCTGACATTATGAAAGGATATCATGCTTATCATTATAGTCTAGATACTTGGCAATAACAGTGCGAGGTCTCTGTTTCCGATGGCCTCCGGGCGAGGTTCTAACTGCAGCATCCGGGCCTATGCGGTGAGCCCTCTCCACCCTGCAATGTCGGGCAAGACCCAAGGCCTGAGGGAGCTCCACCTGAAAGAGATCTCGAACTTCTGCTGGCTTGACTGATTCCGGGAGGCCTACAAGGCGCAAATTGCTCCTTCTGGAGCAGTTCTCCAGGTCTTCAAGTCGCTCATATAAAGCAAAATAAGATTTCTCGGAGCACTGCAGCTTGTGCTGTAAAGTCATTATCAGACTCCAGTTGCTGGACTCGCTGCTCCATCTCGTCTAAGCGGGCCCCCTGGGCCTGGAGATCCTGGTGGATTTTAATAAGGGAGGCCTGCATTGTGGATTCCAGCGTGCTCTGGAGGTCAGGGGCAATGTGCCTGGCGACCTCGAGCGCTAGGGCCTTATAGTCTATGGTATGGCAGGTGTTCTCACCGGCAGCCTGCAGTGAAGACGTGTCCCACGAATCCTCAGGGGACTCACTGTGCTCCAGGGCCTGTGTGCGGTGGGCCGCCATCTTGGCTTCTCCACGAGGCGTGCGGGGCGGCAGGGAGAGCTGGGCTTTGTGGCCGCTGCGGAGCAGATAGCGCTCCATACACTTGCTGCCCGGCCCTTCTGACGTACCCCCTCAGGTTCCGGGAGCAGGTAAGCGCTGCCGAAACGGCTGAATGTTGGTATTTGGTGCGGGGCGACGGAGAGCTTTCACTGCCTGCCTCCGCTCACCAGCGCCAGAACCGGAAGTCTATGGATGTGCGGTTTGAAGGACAGATTGAAGTCAAAGGTTATCCCAAGGCATTGGACTTGTGGAGGCGGTGAGAGAGTATAGCCATTAACTGTGATAGAGATATCAGGTGGAGGGATAGAGTTGGATGGTGGGAAGAAGATGAATTCAGTTTTCTCCATGTTTAGTTTCAGGAGACGGGAGGAGAAGAAGGAGGATATGGACGAAAGACAGTCTGGGATCCGGGAGAGTAGAGCGGTGACATCTGCGCCAGAGATTTATAGTGGGGTATCATCAGCATACAAGTGGTATTGAAAGTAGTGTGATGCTATGAGCTGACCCAGGCCAAGCGTGTAGATAGAGAAGAGTAGTGAGCCCAGGACATAGCGCACTTAGGTGTCCCTGACATTATGAAATGTCGAGCGGGTTATTTCTGGAGCTCTATAATCTATGTTTCCAAGAGGGAGGTCAGAGATTTACATAGCTAATTTGATGTTGTTGTCAATACAGTTATGTGCAGCCTACCATCAGTAATGGGCTTAATTACTGATTTTGTCTGAAAACATAATACAACCCGGTCACAAATTCCTGAGTAGGTGCAGCCGAGTTATGAGCAACCAACAGAATCAACAGTCATGACCGTCTCACTGCTAATTTGGTGTAACTGACTCATTTAATGAAAGGGGGGTTCAAATAAATAGCAGTGTGGACTCTAATTACTGGGGTCATTCATTCTGTGAAGAAACAGGAGTCAAAGATGGACCTTATTTAATGGAAGGAGGCCAATGTTGTATCTGCTTGTTTTAGCTCATTCTCAGTTAGTACAATGGGTTGTTCCAGAAATTGTATCAAATGATAAAGAACTTTGATCAAGAAACTGATTGGAGAGGGCAAAACATATCAAGAAGGGCAGAAACTATTTGGCTGCTCAGATAAAATGATCAGCAATGCTTTAAAATGGCAAAACCGGAAACAGGTCGAGGGAGAAGGAATACGACCATCTGACTAGATCATAGAAACAA
>JAODAL010065101.1:0-18391 GCA_025379985.1 Phyllomedusa bahiana | reverse complement strand
GTGTGTTGGGGGAGACCGGGTCGAGAGATTGGGATTCCACCCCCGTCCAGCAGAACCCACCACCGACCGTACCACGGGGGGCCCAGGAACACCGTCGCCGACTCGGAGGTGACAAGGTTGTAGGAGAGCGTCTGAAACGTGGTGCACCTAACCCGCGGCCCGTGCAGGGGGCAGTTTTGCCCGGGTGATGGGGGTCTGGTCGGCCAAAAAGGCCATCGGGGAAAGTTGGATGGGAGGTGGGGGGCGTTCCCATATGTGGAAAGAAGGGGGGGACCTTCCATCAGTCTATAGGTGGAGCCGATAGGGACGGGGGGGCCGTCACAAAAACGAACAAAAATTATGTTGAGGGCTGTGTTTTTGAAGTGCCCGAAACTAGCCCGATGAACCTACCCCGTCCAGCACCCTCCCTTAGTTGAGGAATGGTGGCTGCCCCCTCCCGGTGTCAACTGAGGTTCCAAGTGACTTTTTTTGCCACCCAGGGAGAACGGGAGCAGCCGCAACTTCTTCCCCCAAGGGGATGGCCAAAAACCCTGACCCCATACCCCACTTGGACACCCGATCCAATGCTGGGGTTCCCCCCAGCGCTATGCAAAAGATGAGTTTGTGTGGGGAGGGTTGTCGGGGATGCCAACTTCAGTGGGTGGATGTGGGATAGTGGCCAACCGCATTATTTTTCACTAAGAAAAAGTTTGTATGAAAATTTGTGAAGTATTTAATTTTTTCTGCTGTTTGGCCACAAATCCGTTTTTCGGTTTCTGAATATGCAAATAAGCAAAATGTTATAACATATTTTGGGTTGGGCCCCATTTGGAGAAGGGCTAAAAAGACAGGAGCAAACAGCAAGAAAGGGGCCAGGAGCAGAGCCAAAAAAAAAATAGTTCCCCGAAACCCTGCCAGGCTTGGGACCTGATGTTCCAGAGGATTTGGAGAGCCCGCTGCCTACAAGCATTGTCGCCGAATGAGAGCCGGACAAAACGGAAAGCTGCCGAGACAGAAAAGGGGGCCATCTGCAGCCAGCCTTACTATCCCAAGGATCTCTCTGAGGACGGAATTGGCCCTCTTTAAGGTACCCCCCGGATGGTTTTCACCCAACGAGTTCAGGATGGAGAAGCCTATATTAGTTTAGTTAGATTAGGTTTTAGTTACAGGCCCCAAAAGGGGGTTACCCCAATAACCCTTTTTTCAGGACTTGGGAAAAAAGCTTGTAACACGCGTTATCCATGTGAAACCCGGGTTCCCTGTGAGAGAAAGTTTTTTGTCAATGTCCTTGGGGGGGAGGGGGGGAAAAGCCGTTTTTAGTGTCATTTAAATTGTAAGCCATTGCTGTAACGCCCGGCGCCTGAACCACCACCCAAAACAATTGTTCCGTTGGGGCTTGGTATTAAAAGTAAGGGTTACGGCCTTTCCGAACCCTACGGTTAGGTAAAGTTACCAGGCATCAGAGGATACACTACTGGCGGCACGCTGTGCACCAGGGGCCCAAGATATGTTTTTGTTTTATCTGTGTTTGGGGGATCTGTTCAACTTCTTGTTACGGGAAAGTTTAGTAAAACAACCAGTTGTTGAGCCGATGTTGGAGTCGTTTCTTTGTCCATGACTTCGCTGTATTCCGGTAAGCCTGCCTCGATCCTCGGCTTACAACTGCATCAGAGAACCCATAAAGAAACAGTTGAAGATGGTGAGGCCGGCAATACAAAACACTCCCCACTGAAACTGTCCTCCAAGGTGCCAAGTTGATCAAGGGCAACCTTCCACCATCAATCAAGCCCAAACCAACACCCCTAATGGTGTCAGAAGAAGCACGAGGATGATTAAAAGTACCACTCCTACACACCTACCTGCTACCACTGCAATTTGCTAGGCCATTGCCAATGAGGGCTTGCACCAGGCCGAAGAGGCATCTGAATCCCTCCTTTTGTTCCTGGCCCAACAGAAATGTAGTCAGGTGGCACACCAGCAGGTCCACATCACAGCACAGTTGAACAGTGGGGGAGGATCAGGAATCAAATACAGCCGCCCCTTCTAATCTGCAAGGAGACTAGAAGCGAAGGCCCAAACGTATTAGGTCCCGTTTCCTCTGAGTCAAGCATTGCCTGGGAAACAGCCTGTGCCCTATTACTCGAAGATAATACAGATTTTACAAGAATTCCGGAGCCACCTGTAAAAGAGGAGCAGGTGACTCAGACTGACCTATTATGGCCAAATCCCTCATCAAGACATCAGATATGGATGAGATCACTGCTGACTCCGGAGTGGAATTTTGTGAATAGCTGATGCTGAATGACATCAACCAAGAAGACGAGGATACAACAAGCCCAGATACTCAGACCCTGCTCCTGATGCCTGCCATATTCCTGAAGCCCAGCATCCATAGGACAGGGATATCCACTCTTATGCAATTTTTGGTATAAGGCAGTGAAGACTACCCCCTTCCACCTTGATGAAGATGCTTGGAGTCCTTTCAGAAGCTGAAAGCATCCATTGCCAGTTCCCTTGCATTAGGCATCCCAGACTACCAGAACACCATCAAGCTCTTCATATCAGAAAATGGAGGGACATGCATTGAGGGTCCTAGGACAGGCCCATGCAGGTCGAAACAGACCAATTGCACACTACTCTGCAAGGCTGAATACCAGTTGCTCAGAGAGGACCTTCATGTTTACGTGCTGTATTTGCAGCCCAAGTGCTGCTGGATAAAACAGCGGATATCGTACTCGCACACTCCCTCATCCTGCTGGCACCTCATAATATCTCTTAGAGTCTTAATCAGAAGCAGCCTAGCACAGGTCTGCAACTCGACATCTGAGACTCCAATGTTCTGTCCTCAAACAGGACATTGTCATGCTTATGAAATTTAGCATCCTCGAGCCAGCTGTCCTCCTTCCACTTTCAAGAGAAGATAGTGGAATGGTGGAGGGAGGAGAAACAGAAGATGAGGACACCCACACCCATGATTGCTGTGAAGTGATGCAAATGGAGAATCCCACGACATCGTCTCAGAAAACCGCACAAACCAGACTATGTCATTCCTGAAGGGATCCGGGTTTTGGCAGATGAAACAGGGCGCTTCACCAGGATAATACAGTTGTATTAGGGCAAGAATTTTCGACCCCCACAATCAGCAGGTTTGGAAGCCTTGCCACGCCGCGATGGTCAATAATAAGATCCCAAATATCACACGACTCCGATAGCTACGGAGTGGCGTATGATTTTGGCCCCTTGGGAAGTACAAGGATTCTGAGACGCAGGGACCCCTTTTCAAGCATGAGAACCCATAGGAATCTTGGTTGGCCCCTGCCCCCCGAAAGGTTGCTGTCTTAAAAGTGAGGCACAGGGAAACACCAGAGGAGGAAAAAAAAAACCAAGGCTGAAAAAGGGAAAAGAAGGGGCCCCTTAAGGATGACTGTAAACCCACTAGGGTCACACAAGAGGAAACAACCAAGACCTCCACCCAAGCGTCTACTTACAAACTGCAAAAAAAAGCGCGGGATGCGGAAAAAAAAAAAAAAAAAAAACTTGAAAGTAAAAGGAGTAATAAAGGGTAAAGATGGATTTACAGGTTGAATGATGCCCTGTCTGCCCAGGTCCCCTTATCCACAAGTTCAGTGGGGCACATGGGATGGGAAATTGTCCGTTTGAGGGGCGGATTGTTTGAAAATATCCTAGCACCGGGAATTCCCATCAGGGACTTTTTTTCCCAAACTTTGTCCCCTTGGGGTCAACCCCGGGGCCCCCATAAAAAGGCCCCTAATAAAAAATGGGCAAATTTTCTCAAAATTTTTCCCCGACTTCGGCGAATTTTCTGAAAAAAATCCGTTCAGTCCGAATTATTGGGAAGAAAATGTTAAAAAAAAAAGCTTTTCCAGGTGCACAAGCCTGCAGGGGGGGTGTGAAGTTTGCCCTGCTTAAATTGCAGGGGATTGCTTTGGTTCATACAAACTGTGTTTAAGTTGACACGCTATTTACTCCGCCGTATTAGAATCGCTTCACTTAAAATTCCCTGGGCACTTATGGGGGCAAAACTGACCAAAAAAATGAAGCGGAAAGCAGCCTGAAAAATCATGGCGCCCAGTGGAAAAAAAAAAAGCTGGGGCTAAGATCCCCACCAACGTCAATGGACCAGTAGTAGGTTTTCCGGAGCCGCCCAGATCCCCCGGGGAAGGGAAGTTTACAGCAGGGGTCACTCCCTGAGGCCAGGCTTTAAACCTCACAAAAAATGACGAACCTGTTCTTTAAAAACTGTTACTGTGAGGCCCCCCCAAAAGAGTGGAGAGGGGGTGGCAGTAATTTTTGGGTTTACGTCTCTGAGATGATGACGATTCGTCGACTTTCGTATGGGTTCGAAGTCAAAATCGGGAATTATCAAGACAATTTCGATGTCGATAATAGATTACCCGATGACCATTAAAAATTATGGGGGAACAACACCTTCATTATTACACCCAAACAGGGCTGGAGAAGCTGGAATTAACATCCACAACAGTCAAATGGATACCTGCTAGATCTTTTACCACAGCATGACCCTTAAACCTGCATGACCCACAAATTCAAAAGTGCCAGAAGGCCGTATTATTTGAAACATCATTTTACTTGAACTGGACATTGAATATCCCTGTCCTGGAATGCAGAAGTGAGCTTAAGGGAGCTTGAAGGATCGCTTGTTATGTGAGTAACTGGTCTCTTATAACATACACCTTATTCACTATGCTCACTACTGCTATCTACCTTGTAGCCATCTGCCTCCTTTCCTACAAGCCAGTGTCGCCCCCTGAAAATGCTATCCACATCAGCACCTCTCTCCTCCCCTCATCTATGTATACATCCCACACACTGTTTTCCCTTTTAAACTACCCCAAACCACCAGCCTCCCTAATGTTGCACAAACGCCGCTCATACACAACACTAAACCATCTGCTGTCACTTTTCTTTCTCTTGCTTCTTGCTGCAGGAGACATCTCTCCGAACCCCGGCCCTCCCTCCTTTACTGCTCACCCCTCCTCCCTCCATAGAAACCCTGCTAATCTGCTTGCTATTCGCTGTACGTCTTTTCCTGTCACTTTTACATGTGCTCTGTGGAATGCCCGATCTGTTGCTAACAAACTCACTGCTGTTCATGACCTGTTCCTCTCTAACTCCCTTAATCTCCTCGCTCTCACTGAAACATGGCTCCAGCAATCAGACACCGCATCCCTTGCTGCCCTCACCTATGGCGGCCTACACTTCACCCACAGCCCCCAGACCTGAGAACAGGCCAGGTGGAGGAGTTGGCATACTCCTTTCTCCACACTGCACTTACCAGGTCATTCCTCCTGCACCCTCCCTCACATTCCCCTACTTTGAGGTCCACACCCTCAGACTCTTTTGGCCATTTTCCCTCAGAATCACCGTTGTGTACAGACCCCCTGGCTCACCCCGCCAGTTTCTGGATCATTTTGCCGCCTGGCTCCCTCACTTCCTCTCCAATGAAATACCCACACTCATCATGGGTGATTTCAACATTCCCATTGACAACCCTATGTGTCCTTCTGCCTCTCGGTTTCTTTCACTAACATCATCCTTTGGCCTCTTGCAGTTTACAGATTCTCCCACCCACAAGGATGGACACGCTCTTGATCTGGTTTTCTGCAGTCACTCATCAATTTCTAACCTCACTAATTGTCCTTATGCTCTCTCTGATCACAATCTTATCTCCTTCACTATTACCAATTCTCAGCCTTCTCTGGACACACCTGCCCATCACCCATCCAGAAACATCCGCTCCTTGAACACTCAGGAACTCATAGACACCATACAGTCCTCACTGCCCCCAATCTCCTCCGACTCCTGTCCTGACCTGGCTGTCAAGCAGTACAATGAAACTCTCTCAACCACACTGGACATTTTGGCACCACTCAGAAACCGCACCCCCAGAGTCAGACGCCCACAGCCATGGCACACGCCTCATACTCGCTTTCTGCAGCGCTGTTCCAGGTCTGCTGAGAGACTGTGGAGAAAGTCAAAGCTACCTGCAGATTTTCTCCACTACAAATTCATGCTCAGCACTTACCACACTGCCCTTCACTGCGCCAAACAAAAATATTTCACCTCCCTCATCTCCACACTACACAACAACCCAAAACGCCTGTTTGACACTTTCCACTCCCTCCTCAGCCCAAAAGCTCAGGCCCCAGTCACTGACCTCTGTGCTGAAGACCTGGCCACTCACTTCAAAGACAAAATAGACAGTATCCAGCAAAACATCTCATCTCAATCCTCAAGAAACCCCCATCCCATCCCCTCCGGCACGTCCTCTAGTCTGCTCTCAGCCCTTGACCCAACGACAGAAGAAGAAGTGTCCAGGCTTCTCCTGTCTGCTTGCCCCACCACCTGCTCTAGTTACCCCATTCCATCCCACCTTGTCCAGTCTATCTCTTCAGCTATCATCTCTCACCTTACCGCAATCTTTAACCTTTCTCTCTCTACTGGGATCTTTCCATCCTCTTTTAAGCATGCCATCATAACCCCTTTACTTAAAAAGCCCTCTCTGGAACCATCCTGCGCTGCTAACTACCGACCAGTCTCTAATCTGCCCTTCATCTCTAAACTCCTGGAACGCTTGGTCTACTCTCGCCTAATCCG
Source organism: Phyllomedusa bahiana (assembly GCA_025379985.1). Lineage (NCBI taxonomy): Eukaryota > Metazoa > Chordata > Amphibia > Anura > Hylidae > Phyllomedusa > Phyllomedusa bahiana. The sequence continues at coordinate 11,773 of JAODAL010065101.1, read as the reverse complement.
CTATCTCTCTACTAACTCTCTTCTTGACCCTCTGCAATCAGGTTTCCGCACCCTACACTCCACAGAAACTGCTCTAGTTAAAGTCTCTAATGATCTCCTCACTGTCAAATCACAGGGCAAATACTCGTTGTTGCTTCTCCTGGATCTCTCTGCAGCGTTTGACACTGTGGATCACCACCTTCTCCTCACCATGTTCAGCACCATTGGCCTCCAGGACACCGCTCTCGTTTGGTTCTCTTCCTACCTCTCTGACCGCTCCTTCAGTGTCTCCTTTGCAGGTTCTACCTCCTCTCCTCTTCCTCTTGCTGTCGGGGTTCCTCAGGGATCCGTTCTTGGTCCTCTCCTTTTTTCACTCTACACATCCCCCATTGGACAAACCATCAGCAGATTTGGCTTCCAGTACCATCTCTATGCTGATGACACCCATTTATACACCTCCTCCCGAGACATCACTCCTGCCCTGCTACAAAATACCAGTGACTGTCTGTCCGCTGTCTCTGACATCATGTCCTCTCTCCATCTGAAACTAAACCTCCCTAAAACCGAACTTCTTGTCTTTCCACCATCTTATAACCAACCCTACCCTGCTATCTCTGTCTCAGTGTGTGGCACCACCATAACACCTAGGCAACAGGCCCGCTGTCTTGGGGTAATACTAGATTCTAATCTGTCTTTCACCCCTTATATCCAATCCCTTGCCCGCTCCTGTCATCTGCACCTCAAGAACATCTCCAAAATCCGTACTTTTCTCACTGGAAACAGCTCAAACCCTCATTGTTGCTCTTATTACCTCACGTCTTGACTACTGCAACTCCCTGCTTATCGGTCTCCCTCTCTGCAAACTCGCCCCTCTTCAATCTGTCCTGAATGCAGCAGCCAGGCTTGTCTTTCTTTCCAGCCGCTATACTGATGCCTCTACCCTGTGTCAGTCACTGCACTGGCTACCTATTCAGTACAGAATACAATATACACTCTTCACTCTCACCCATAAAGCTCTCCACAGTGCTGCCCCCCCCCATACATCTCCTCCCTCATCTCTGTCTACCACCCTACCCGTGCTCTCCGCTCTGCTGATGATATCAGATTACATTCCTCAATCATCCGAACCTCCCATGCCCGTCTCCAAGATTTCACACGTGCGGCGCCAATTCTCTGGAACATGCTACCACGGACGATCAGGCATTCACAACTCTCAGAGTTTTAAGTGGGCCCTGAGAAAACATCTTCTCAGCCTGGCCTACCAAGATCCCTAACTGCCATCACACACATTTGTCACTCCCTACACTAGGGCACTCACAGGCACTTATCTGTATATAGATGTACTGTTAGGGTGGCAGGGTCACCCACATTTTATGTAAACCACCCCCTATTTATGTAACATGGCTGGACCATTGTAAACTGAGCACTTCTAAACCCTTTGTCTCACCCATACACCATAATAGATTGTAAGCTCTCGCGAGCAGGGTCCTCATACCTCGTGTCTCATTTGTAAGTTCTTTTAATGTGTAATGTCTGTATGTACACCCTCTAAATTGTAAAGTGCTGCGGAATATGTTGGCGCTATATAAATAAAAACTATTATTATTATTATAATTATTAACTGGACATTGAATATCCCTGTCCTGGGCCACAGCATGAGCCGCAAACCTGCATGACCCCCAGATTTAAAAAGTGCCAGAAAAAGGTGTCTTTCAACCAACATTTTAGTTTCACTGGACATAGACTATCCCTGTCCTGAGCCACAGCATGAGCCCAAAACCTGCATGACCCCAAGATTTAAAAAGTGCTGGAAAATGGTGTCTTTCAACCACCATTTTAGTTTCACTGGACATAGACTATCCCTGTCCTGGGCCACAGCATGAGCCGCAAACCTGCATGACCCACAGATTTAAAAAGTGCCAGAAAAAGGTGTCTGTAAACCACCATTTTATTTTCACTGGACATAGAATATCCCTGTACTGAGCCACAGCATGAGCCCCAAACCTGCATGACCCCCAGATTTAGAAAGTGCCGGAAAAAGGTGTCTTTCAACCACCATTTTAGTTTCACTGGACATTGACTATACCTGTTCTGTACCACAGTATGACCATTAAACTTGTCTGACCCCCAGATTTAAAAAGTGCAGGGAAAAGGAGTCTTTGAACCACCATTTTAGTTGAACTGGACATTGACTATATCTGTCCTGGGCCACAGCATGAGTCCCAAACCTGCATGACCACCAGATTAAAAAGTTCCGGAAAAAGGAGTCTTTCAACCACCATTTTAGTTGAACTGGACATAGACTATACCTGTTCTGTACCACAGTATGACCATTAAACTTGTCTGACCCCCATTTTTATAAAGTGCTGGATAAGGAGTCTTTCAACCACCATTTTAGTTGAACTGGACATTGACTATACCTGTCCTGGGTAACCTACATCTGTTCAAGTCTTCCTGTACCTCCCTTGTACAATTCAGAGGAATATTTGTATCAGCTATTTTGTGCATGCCAGTTTTTTAGTAGTTTAGTTCTAGAAAACACATTTTTAAAATAGGATGGAATCCCACCACATCTTTGATTCTCTTTTTTTTATGTATTAAATGGGTTGTCTCACTACAGGGATTGCTAGCTATGTTAAAGATCTTGCAAAAACAAGTCATTTTGCATTATGTGTCCATTAACAGTGTCCTACCTATTCCTGTTTCTGACAGCACCATCAGCTTTGAGCCACTCTTGACAATTGTGAAGAACAAATGTCTGTTAGAAACAACATTTTTTTTATAATAGGACCTGTAGTATTTCTGCATTTCAAAGCAGCAGGGCCCAAAAAATTTTAAAAAATGACTTCTGCCATTGTTAAAAACTGTGAGGGAGAAATGCCACTTAGAAGCCACATTTCTGTTCCAAAGGACCATGATTATAGCTGTATCTCACAGCACCATGACCCCAAATCCATTGACAATGCGAAAAACCCTTTTTGCTTCTCAAAGATTCAGAAGTAAATTGAGGATTAGTTACAACCTATAGAGGGCGCAGTGAGCTTTCCAGCTCCTTTCCCATAATGCCTTGTGATATAAAGATGAAGTGAGTAAATGGAATATGGTTTTGTCATGAAACCTTGGTGTCTTTTACAGTTTCCTCACAGCAAAACCAGCAAAATGAACTTTTGGGAACTGAGAATAAAAATTGCAGTAAGAAATGATCATTTTAAAAATAAGTTTTTCAAGAGGACCATTTCTGTTTGAAGAGGAATGTGAAGTAGACCAGCAACTAATCGGTGACCTCGGCAATTGGGGCCACAACATCATCAGAGATCCATGCCTGATTCATCTTGATGAAAGTCAAACGATCCACATTATCTGTGGAAAGCCGGATGCGTTTGTCTGTAATGACTCCTCCAGCTGTGTTGAAGGTCCGCTCAGATATGACACTGGATGTCTAGAAATACCTCCTCCTCCTCCGCTTCCTCCGGCACAGCTTCAACACAGCCCTTACTTGCCTCAGATGATGCACCCTGAGAGCTGAGGCGCTGCCTTGCACTAGCCCTGGACCCCGAACCACTGCTTAATGAAGACCAATAAAATTGAGAAACTGTCGGGCCTTGTGGATTCGACGGAGAGAAAGGCTGTGTCTGTCTCCTCCTCCGTCGCTGGTGGGACCTGATGTTTCAGAGTGTCCAACGATCGTTCCAGAACTAAGTATCACCACTATTTGTCATGCAGTCAAGAGTACATTGTCCGCACTGCCATTTGGTGCTAATTCAAAACTGGCAGATGGTGCAGGACTCTTTACACCTTCCTCCACCTCAGTGTCTCACACCAGCGAGGTGCCGAACCGCTGCTTGTCCATGCCGCATGTGTCCACTTGGTACTCCCTTAATGGTATTGCGCTGCTGCCACGATATCCGCTTGCATGCATGTGGAGGGTGGAATTCCAGGCGTGATGCACGTCAACAAAGGATAGCAGCGTTGATGGGGAGGCCGAGCTGACGCCGTGCAACGCAGCCAGGCGGGACGAAGCAGGGTGGCTAACGCGGAAGTGGCGAACTCAGTACCCTCGAGCCTCTCTCCTCAGCAGGCATTTCCAGACCCGTGGTAGCACATATAGAAATTGTACAGTACGACAATATTTCATGACATGGTGCCCGGCCAGTGATTAGCCTCCAGCCTACCGATCTTGAAGGGATGGCCCAGCAGATATTCGGACAGAGTCTGCACACCACCTTGCCCTGGCACAAGGTATCTTGTCACCCAATCCAGCGCGTCGGTCACCGTTGCTGGACCCACCGTCCACGAAGAGCTCCTGACTTGTGTGTGGAACAGGATCTTTCCAAGACATATATAATTTCACACGGACCTGTTTCCTCTGGGCATGTGGAATGCCACCAGAGGACCATTGTGGGAAAGAGTCCCTGCACCATCCCTGCGGTTTTTGAAGAGCGTGCCGCCGATCCTGAAGAGCACCGTACACCACCATCAGACATCCACACAGCCTCACCCAGTGAGCTGTCCCACAGAGATATAGCGGCCTTGGCCGTGCTTACTCGTCCATGTGTCTGGTGGTCATGATGGACCTTTTTCCGGACACAAGATGCAGACACGCGTGCTTGAAATTTTTTATATGACACTTGCTGGCCAGGGCAGGGACTGCTTTTTCTGGCAAAAGAAAATTGCCTGCATGCGTCCATCTGGTAATTGGGGGTAGGGCAAGGGCCCATATGTGTCGGACCCATCTGTGTCCACCAGACGGAAATGCATACATTTTCCAAGGCCAAAAAGCCTGGCAATGTCCGAACATTCCACTTTTGTGCCTTTGGGATGGGTTTTTTTGGGTTAAATGTTAACTTCTGCTCCCAAACCTGGAAGACAGAATGTGGCTGCTAGACTGGCCGCTGTAAACGGCCATCAGGTCGACAAACTGGGGTGAGATGAGAATGGTTGGAAGGGTCTCTGGGGTGCTGGTGGTACTCGGTGACGGTGGATGAATGAAAGGCGGAGGGCTGAGTCGCCTGATGCATAGGACTCTGAGAGACGATGGTGCAGCCAGGAACGTCTTGGTGGGCTTGGTGAGGCGGCGGAGTACAATAGTGGGGGTGAACAGTGGTTGGAAGCCCGGCATCAGTTGTGGCCTTTTTGGCCAAGTTTTGCCGTCCATTTCAACTAAAGCATTCGCTGCATTGACTATACATGTAGGTGGGGTTAAACACCTAAATTTCTTGCCTCTACTGATGCGTTACGGCAAAGGCGGCATATGGACATAGCTGGTTAATAAAGCTTGCCTCAAAGAAGGCCCAGTGCATGAGAGGTCCCTGACCGTTCGACCGCGATCAAGCGAGGAGCGGATGGGTTGTGGCGCCTGAACGTGGCCTGGTGGAATCATCTCAGTGGGACTTTCTGCGACCGCCCTCCTTCCTCCCCTTATTGAGGTGGGAACCGCCGTACTGACACTACCGTCCATCTTCTTCCTCCTCGTCAAGATGAAGAAGCGCTCGCTACAAGCACAAATTCCCTGCTGAAAAGACTACGTTGATCCCAATGTCCTCATCATCATACCATCAACACAGGTGACGTTCATCGCCGCCTGACTTTCTGCAACCAGGAGCTGCGGCAAGCTAACAAGCAACCAGCACTGCAAGAGGCGGCTGCGACCCCCGGGAGTTTTTGCCGGGAAAAAATTGACCGGTGTTGCTTCCTTCACCCTCCTCTGATGGCTTCAGTAACTGGGCGTCAGAGCAGACAAAAATACTCCTCCTCCTTGGCCTCCTTGAATCTTATTAACTTGTAACTTCTGACCCCAACCGCAATTTGGTCATCAAAGAGGTATTCAGAAAATGATTAATCCACAGTGGTGGTACAACGAGTTTGACATTTGGGCTGCCTTCGCTTCATGTGATGGATGCCTGATGAACGACATTTTGTGGTCCCGTGATTGGGAGGATGAGGAGGTAAAACTGCTTGATTGCAGGTTGCATTAACCACTGAAAAAACAGAGTTTTGCGACGCTGGTTGTATTCCGTCTACTGAGATTCACAGGGCCCTGACCCAGCTATGCCAAGGCCTGAGCGGTCCAGCAACGACGATGCACGCTGGCATATGTGTTTGTACGCCAGCACTGGTAAAGAGCATGGGGTACCTTTCTCTCGTACCACTACCTTCCCATTGCTACCCCCTCTTGCTCGCTTACCACCTGCATTTCCGCTCACCATGTTTCATAAAAATAAAAAAATTTTAAGAACGCAATGATAGAGTTTTTTGACAGTACTCTTTATTAAAAGACGGCAAATCACAGCTATTCTTAAATCCCTATAATTCCTACAGCTAACATAGGAATAGAAAACTGGGAAAATGTTTCTAGCAAATTACCTGTGAAATGTGCGGTCCCTGGTTGAAGAACCGTTATGACAAAATCAACAATGTTTTCTTCCGTTCATCCCAGGATTCTACAACTGCCCAGTATGACTACGGAATTGATAGTTTTTTCAAACAAAACTATCATACATGTGCGCTAGTCTGCACCAAACTAGATTCAACAGCGCAATAAAACTATTCAAAAGTTACACGATGAGAAAAGTGCGATTTTTTACAGCAAGGACAAACAGAACATTGATAGAAAATTTTTTCTATCAGCATTGTCATACAAAGTGGCCCTAATTGAAGAAAACTATGGCCCGCACCACGTGGGCAAAAACAGCTATATAAAAGTTATAACGGATAAACAAACGGTTGGGGTTTTTGCACCAATGAAATTTCAAACCAAAGTAACTACAAAATTTCTGTATTCAAAATTTAAGTACGACAGTTTGCTCTATTGAACACAACTGGGCCGCACCAAAAAGTAAAAAAAACATACTTAATTTGAATTGATATACGATAATAAAAGTGGGTTTTTGCACTTTATGAAATACACCCCTGAAATTACTAGCACATTACTGTATGTAATTGATAAGTACAGAGATGGGGTCCTTTCAACAAAACTGGGGCTCGCCAAAGTGAAAAACACATAAATAAATAGTGTACGTTGATAATAATGCGGTTGGTTTTTTCACTTAAGAAAAACAGACACCAATTACAAGCAAATTCTGTATGGTAATTAAAAGTACAGAGAGAGATGGGTCTTTTCAACAAAATTGGGCTGTGGCCAAAGTGAAAACACGTAATTAAATTTTTGTACTGTTAATAATCGAGGCTCAATGATTTGCACCTTTGAAATACAACAAGCAATTACTTAAGGCCAAATATCTGTTTTGTAAGAAGTAATTACAAGATTGGGTTATCACTCACCAAAACTGAGGGCTTGCGCCAAAGGTTAAAAACATGTAATTAAATTTTGTTACTGTTAATAATAGGTTAGGTATTTTTTTGCATCTATGGAAAAACATCTGCGGTGACTAGAAACGTTCTGTATCGTACAGGTTAAGTACAGAAGTGTGCTCTTTGAACAAAACGAGAGCTGTGCCGAAAGTTAAAAACACTTAAATAAATTGTGGTACGGGTGATGAATAATTGGTTGTTTTTTTTGCACCTATGAAATACAACCACCAATTACTAAGCAAATATCGTAAGTGGGGTAGTATGCGTAACAAGATGGTGTTTCCCTTTCAAAACAAAACTGGCTGAGCCAAAGTAACAAAACTATGTAATTAAAATTGTGTACGGATAATAAAGGTGTTTCTTGCTCCTATTGAAATACACCTGCCGTGACTAGAAAAGTTTCTGTATCCTATCTGTAGGTACAAAGTGGGTCTTTTAAACAAAACGTGGGCCTGCGCCTAATGAAAAACCGAACCGTATATACCGATTATAAGAGCCGAGTTTTTTCACAAAAAAAAGTGTGCTGAAAAACCCTCCCTCGCTTATACTCGAGTCACTGTTCGGCAACCCAGAGTCGCTGCGATGGCCCGGAGTGCTGACAGGGACGGCATCAGTTGATATGCGGCCCCCTCACGGAGTGGCATATAATCTGAAGGCCGAGCACGGGACAACAGTGTCCAGGCGCAGCGCTGGCCCCGGGCACGGTCCCGTCTCTCTTCCCCTGCATGGGGCCCGACTCCTCCGGAAGCGCCGCATATAGGTGATAGGGAAACCACTGCGTGGCACAGACGAGGCGCTCCGTGCTCGCATGGACTCCAGGCTCCCGCATACTCTCCGAGCGGCCCGCGCTGTACGTAACCCCCGGCACCAGGCAGCTGTGCATGACATCACGCTGCGTAGCAACGGCCTGAAGACCACGTCCACCCGCCTGTGGCCCGATAAGAGCCGCCGGTGTCCGAACAGCGATGAGGCCGTCCATAGAGGGAGACGGAAGCAGCGGGTCGCCCATGGTAAGTGATTTTTTTTATTTTTTTGTTTATAAAACGTTTGCCCGTACACTGCCTATACCTGTTCTATTTACAGCCTATTGCCTGCCTATACTTGCTATACCTACCTAGTACCTGCCTAGTACAACCTAAAGCCTAACTATTACGAGACCAGCCTAGAACTACCTATAGGCATACCTATACATGCCTAGTACTTCCGTATAGCCTACCTAATACCTTCCTAGTCTAACCTATACCTGCCTAGTACTGCCCTATAAAACCTACCTATATTGCCGTGCTAGTAGCCTATAACTGCCCATTGACTACCTAAACCGCCCTCTAGTACTGCCTATAAGCTTCCTACCAATACCTGCCTAGTAATGCCTAAGACCTGCCTAGTAAAACCTATACGCCCTACCTATACCTGCCTTTACTGCCTATACGCTGCCTAGGTACTGCTACCTAAAAACCTGCCTATTACTGCCTATAAGCCAACCTATACCTTCCTATTAGCCTTTTGACCTATACTCTGCCTGAAGGTACTTTGCCTATAAGCCTACCTATACCTGCCTAGTAAACTGCCTATACCTGCCATATACTACCCATAGCCAACCTATACCTTGCCTAGTACTCATGGGGGACCATAAAGCTGCCTATACCAGCCTAATTATTTGGGTGACATTAAACCTGCCAATGTAAATTTTAATTGTTAACACTATTATTTATTTTTTAAAATTTCACGCAGTAGGCCGCTGCTTATTCCCACCTAAGTCTTTATACTCTGAGGTCAATAAGCTATCCCCGTTTTTGTGTGGCAGAAAGTTAGTGCCTGTTCGCTTAACTCGGGTCGGCTTATACTCGAGTATATACGGTAATTAAATAGTGTACTGATAATAATAGGTGGTTTTTGCACCTATGAAATACAACACCAATTACTAGCAAATTTCTGTATGGTAAATAATAGACGTAGCAATGTAACAAAGATGTGGGTCTTTGAGACAAAACTGGACTGCACCAAATAGATAAAAACACGTAATTTAAATTTGTGTAACTGATAATAATTAGGATGGTCTTTTTGCGGCCTATATATAATACACCGTGCGGGTGACTAGAAAAGTTTTGTAGTCCAATTGTAGAGTACAAAGTGGGTCTTTGGAACAAAACTGCCTGCGCCCTTAAGATGAAAGAACACGTAATTAAATTATAGTACGTGATAAGAATACGGGTGGATTTTTGCACCTTTGGAAATACAACCACCATTTACTAGCAAATTTCTGTATGTACATATAAGTTACAAGATGGGTCTTTGCAGACAAATAACTAGGCTTGTCAAAAAAAAGTTGGAGAAAACACGTAAATTAAATTTGTGTATCAGAAAATAACAGGTGATTTTTGTTTTACCTATGAAATACAGACCACCAATTACAAGCAAATTTCTTGTATGGTAGAACAAAGCCGTACACAGAGTGGTGTCTTTCAACAAAACTGGGCTGAGGCAAAGTGAAAACACGTAATTCAATTGTGGTAAACTGATAATAATAGGTGGTTTTTGCACCTATGAATACACCTGCTTTGGAAACAAAAATAGTTTTTGTATCCCTATTTTAATTACAAAGTGGGTCTATTGAACAAACACTGGGCTGTGCCTATGTGAAAAACACTAAGATAAAATTGTGTACTAGAGTAGTAAATAATGGTGTTTTTTTTGCACCTATAAAAATACACCTCCGGTGACCATAGAAAATTTATGTAATCATATTGTAAGTACAAGTGGGTCCCTTATGAAGCAAAACTGAGCTGCGCCAAAGTGAAAAACATCGTAATTAAATTATGTGAAACTGAAATACAATAGGAGGTTTTTGCACCTATGGAAATCACAACACCCAATTACTAGCAAATTCCTTTATGGGTAAGTATTAAGTACAAGATGGACATTCAACTAAAACTGGCTGCGTCAAAGTGAAAAACACGTAATTAAATTGTGTACTGATAAAAATTGGTGGTATTTGCACCTATGAAATACACCTGCGGTGACTAGAAAAGTTCTGTATCCTTTTGTAAGTAAAAATTGGTTTTTTTAAAAAACTGAGCTGCGCCAAAGTGAAAAACACGTAATTAAATTGTGTACTGATATTTAGAGATGGGCGAATTGATTCTAACGAAGTGGAATTCGTTTAGAATTTCAGGACAACTTCGGTTCTGAACGTAGTCGAAGTTTGGGGTACTTCAGGGGAACACAGTGTGCTTTTGATTGATAAAATGGCTGCGAGCACATGGCGTTACTTGGGGCAAAGCACTCTGGGAGGAAGAAGGCATAGCCGCATGACATGCACAGAGATGAAGCCAATCAGAGACCGTGCGGGATTCTGTGACGTCACCGCACTAATATAAGTCCGGGCGCGACGCTGGGAGCTCATACCGCTCTCACTGTACTGATCAGGGAAGGTGCTGACGCGGCTGATTGTTACTGAAGAACTGATTTTTATATACAGCAATTTTGTGGGGTGATCTCAGGTTGTCTCAGAGACTGGCTTCTCTTAATGTTCTATTTCTGATTTTTTGGGGTATGGATCTGAAGTCCATGTGCGTCCACTGCTGCTGCATATACATTTAATGCTATCTGCTCACAGCACATTGAATATCCAAGGGGGATCTAAGCCAGTTCCTGTTGTATTCATTTAAAGAAACAGCGTTTTTTACAATACAAATACCACTTCATTTTTGGCTGCTCAATTCTTTGCGCAATTTACATCCAGTGGTTAATTAAGCGTTGTTTTTTCTGCTGTGGTGACAAAAATAAACCGTCTTTTTCACCGCCAAAAATTACAATTTTCCTGTACCATAATTCACAAGCAAAGGTTAATTACAATTTTTTCTCTTGATGTGTAGCGTAGAAAACATGCAATTGTAACACGCTACAAAGCTAGTAGTTTGTGGCGCTCAATTCTTTTTGCACAATTTACATCCAGGGATTAATAAGCATTGTTTTATCTGCTGTGGTGACTCCAAGAAACCGTCTTTTTCACGCGCCAAAAAAATACAAATTTCCTGTAGCCTAATTCACAAGCGAAGGTTAATTACAATTTTTTCTCTGTTTTGTGTAGCAAGAAAACACGCAATTGTAACACCTACAAAGCTAGTAGTTTTGTGACTGCTAATTCTTTTGCGCAATTTAACATCCAGGGTTAATTAAGCATTGATTTCTGCTGTGGTGACAAAACTAAACCGTCTTTTTCACCGCCAAAAATTACAATTTTCCTGTACCATAATCACAGAGAAGGTTATTTACAATTTTTTCTCTTGTTGTGTAGCGTCGAAGACACGCAATTGTAACACGCTACAAAGCTCGTAGTTTGTGGTTGCTCAATTGTTTGGTGCAATTACATCCAGGGGGTTTAATTAAGCGTTGTTCTGCAGTTGTACTTAGTAAAAGAAACTTTGGTTTTTCACCGCCACAGGGGAAAAAATTCTGTGCATAATTCATACCCCAAGGTTAA
>JAODAL010065100.1:0-18391 GCA_025379985.1 Phyllomedusa bahiana | reverse complement strand
AAAAGGGGGGTTTTAAAATGCATAAAGTTTTAATTTTTGTTTTGGTTTAAGGATTCATTGCCCTTCAGTGTAGAAGAGTGGATTGCATCTACAAAATATGATGACAATATGTTCACTACAAAAGGCCCGTTTTCTGTGTTTGTGATATATGAGGAAAAAAACTTAAACCGAATAATATCCATAGTTTTAGGCTATAAAACTGGAATGATGGCTTTTAACTTTCTTTTGTTATTCAGTTTTATCTCGTTGTACAAAACACTACAGGGAAGTCTTGCCGAACGTGGAAAGATACATACAGTCCTGACAGTGTTAGCAAGTATATAGCTTTTTCCAATAGTAATAAATCTGACTTAAACATAAAGAGATAAAAAGTTCACTTAATCTTTATTTCATCCATTTAGTAGCAGTCACTGAAAGAAATGAGAACTTGAAAAACAAAGTCACAACCCGCAGTTATTCCTCTCTCTCGAGAAGAAGTAATCAAGGTTTCATCGTTAGCCACATAGTTAAGGATGGAATAAGCGAAGGCTGATAAGATAGTAAATGATTGTGTTACTATGGAAAAAGAACACATTCATTTTTAACAGAACACAAAGAAGTGAACTGTGATTACATTTATGTAGGAAAACCAATTACACCGGTATTGTGTTAAAGATTTGTTTGGCAGGAGGACGGTCCCTAGGTAATAGTCTCTCCACTCTGGTTTTTTTTTTCACATTTTTACCTCTAAGAGAAGTATGGTCAATGGACGAATTATACAGCTTGTAGGTTCCATATTTTTTAGTTTCAATATAAATTTTTAAGCATGAGCCCCGACATTTTTTGCCATCAGCAGCCTCTACAAGGCTCACTGTCAAAAATTTTGAACAGCAAAGCAGTGAGCCCTTACTATTTTTCACTCGCTCCACCTGTGAATCTGTTCTATAATAAGACTCATCTGCAAAGTGTTCTGTTACCCCACAGAGAACACTAATGTACCGGCATACCTCTTTACGTTAAATAGTTTAACATTATGGTTGGAAAAAGACATGCATCTTTCTAGGAAGGGTTGACGGGACACGAAGGAGACAAAAAAAAAATAGATTATCTTTATTTAGAAGAAGGTGAATAAAAAAAATTGAAATTCACAGGCATAATTGCCCCAAAAAGAAAAAAAAATCTTCTGGAACCAATCATGGATATTACATATAAGAATATCTGTTATTTTGCTCCAAGAAACTATCTTGACATTTCTTGACATGATCAGCAGTGTCTGCTAAAAGATTCATGTTCTGTAGCCTTACAGCACTCACAGTTTTTTTGCCGTTGGAGTTTGCCTGCTTTTTCTTTAAGATGACTTTACAGTGACAACAATTGCTCATCATATTTTTTTGTCTGGACCATGTATTAAAGCTTGGCTATCCACATATCCCCAACAGACCTGTTTTGAACGAAATTCCTTTAAAGGGGTTATATAGTTTAACTGTTCGTGCTCTTCAGCTAATTCTATGAGATTGAATTTGAAATCCAGGGGCGAGTCTCTCCTCTCAGCAGGCGTCTCTCCTGCCAGGAGGGGTGTCTCTCCTGTCAGGAGGTGTGTCTCTCCTCTCAGCTGGCATGTCTCTCCTCACTGAAGAGCGTGACATCATCATTCTGTATTTGCAGTAGAAGGGGAAGGTTGTCTGTACAGAACAGATCTGCAGCCTCCTGCAGTGTACTCTTGTGTCTACAGAGCCTTCATCTCCAGGCTCCACAAGCTCCTTGTTGTGCTTTAACCAGTTACACACACAACCTGAACTGATGAAACACATGTAAGGAATGCACACTGCCCCCCCCCCCCCCTCTTTCCCCTCTGTTATCAGGCAGGACACTGTGTGACTTTGTTAAATGGAGGAAGCACAGGATGTGACACTGTGTTATATGAGGGGATCTATGAATTAAACATTCAGTAATTAGTCAGATTGTTCACCTTAGAGCTGGGAGATGAGTATAGCTCCACTCTCACATAGCTGGCTTTCGGTTTTAACAGCTCAGAGGGGAATAAACACAGAGTGTGCATGCAGCCAATCACAGCACAGAGGGCGTGTCCGGGGCGTTTCCTGTCTGGGAGCATATCCCAACAGGCTGAATTAAATGTCAGTCAGCCAACCACAGTGCTGAGGGCGTGTCCAGGTCGGAATTCGTCCGGGGGTGTGTCCTGACTAGCCAATCACAGAAAAGGGGGCATGTCCTGACAAGCAGCAGCAGAAATAGAAAACAGAAAAGCTCATATCTACTATACTAAGTGACTTAGGTAATGCAACCCAATTACAAAAGTGCTTATTTTTACTTTCCCCATAATCTGAGATATGATCTTTGTAGCGAGAAAACCCCTTTAAATAAGTTGAATTCACTTAATGTGTCCCTTCTTCTTAAGGGTACATCCCTACAGCCATACATCCATACAGTCAGATCCTATAACAGAATCCAACATATTTTACAATCGGTTTTAATTTTTTGTGAGGTTCTTTTGGGCGGATTTCGCAGTCAGATTTCTGACTAGGCCGGCCCATATAACATTGAACAGTACATTTTCTGCCATAAATTCGGCAGAAGAATGTACATATGCCAAGTTTTTTGCAAAGCCATCGGTTTTGAAATTCAACCTCAGAAAATCAGAAAATCCAAGCCATGTAAAGTACAGCTTAGATTTTCTATTGAGGTCTTTGGGGGTGGTTGACAGTCGGATTTTCACCGTTTTCAAAATCCGAAATCCATGTGAAAATCCGACTGTAAAACCATGTCGTGTAGACGAGCCTTAAGGCAAGATGGTACACTACCAGTCAATAGAGACATATATTGGGTACTCTACCATGGGAACTTACTATGGCTGTTCCATCTAACAGTTAAAGTGCACATTCATTGACAATTATACTTTTAACGTTTTAATGTTACACTAATACATATGGTTAAATATTTGGATTTGTAAGGATGGAGCTATATATACAGAAACCTGTGTAAGTTACTCCATTCCTGAAGTCACAGGCAGCACTATTAGCAACCTGCATATTTCTCCTTAGCCGAGTTCCACCAAGTGTGGCCAAATTTATCAATTTTTAAATAGAAAAAAGTTGGATTCTACGTGCTCACCTAGCTTTCCAGAAACCCAAAAACAACATATAGTTTTATACAGCACAGTTTTACAGAGCATAGATGGAACATGAGATCGACAGACCGATTTCCCCCCCAAGGCACGACTAAAAGAGGTATTTTAGTAATTAGGGTTTTCTTGTATAAACAAGCACAATATGAAATAGGAAATGTGCCATGAGGGACAATTAAATTAATGATTAATGATTGTGTATACCCATCAAGGAATGCTCACACGGTGTATTGCGGCGCGTACTGTACGCGCCCCCCAATACCCAGTTTTTTTTGGGAGTCGCGCTATCAGCGCGTACTCCTGAGGCCGGGAAACCCCCGTGCCCATAGACATGCATTTTCCGGCACGTAATCAAAGGGTTTTTTAGTGCGGGGGGACAAGGCGTAATCCATAGTTCTCTATGAGAGCAACGGATTACCATAATTGCGGGGCGTATAAAGCATAATATGGGCAAAATGCACCCCAAAATAAGCCATGTGAATGTCAGAGACCATGGGTGGGGGCACCAATAGAGATTGTCTTCCACCTAGCACATTATATTATATGAACCTATGTTAGTTCACCTGCTCATATCTCCCTGTGTTCTGAACTCAGACACTACAAAAATATGAAAAAAGCAGCACCACCAAACTATAATAAATAGTGTTTAATCCCCTAAGTCCATACAAGCAACTTTTTCAACCTCCAAAGGATCATTTTAAAGCAAGTGTGTTCAGAATAAAGCATATCCAAATACAAATTCATACTAATTAAAGGGGTGCAATTACATAATTAAAACGTGATTAAAAAACAAAAGACAAAATACATAGATAATAATGAATAAAACAATACAAGAAAGTGATGTTGAAAGTGCAATATTATACTAATCACATACAAACAATGATCATCGGTCACACTATAATACAAAGTTCAAAAAACGCAATCAAATATTAATAATACATCAATAAACAATCACATACAGCTGCAGGCATAAGCTTACACCACTCTCAGAAACTCACACAATGGCTAGAATGCTTCCATTTGGCACTAGAGTACAGGAACAGCTCAGCAATTCCCGCTTTTTACAGTGTCTGAACACGTCACAGAACATGCTCTCATCACTTTCCTATTAAAATTAAAGAATCGTTTTCTCTGTATCCAAGGCAATCTCTGCTACTGATCACATTTCAAACTAAGACAGTTACTCCCACCACACAATGTATAAAAATAATATAAATAAAAAGTGTTTCAATATAAAAACAATAGATGAAATAAAATTTTTTCATAACCAAATTTTATTTAGTAAACCAAGGGAAAGAAGATACTTTTGTTAAAAAAAAATTGTGGGATGTCGAAAACATTATTTTCAATACATATGAAAGAGAAAAATAGGGACCGCACATCCTCACACAGGGGCATAGCTAAAGACTCATGGTGCAAAACTTCAGCTTGGGGCCTCCCTTCCGCCAGACACCGTCTGCAGACCAATACTTTTCAGCAATAGATTCCGCCCGCTCTGAGATTTCAATTCCGGCATCTACTATGATGGCCCAAAGATAGGGTTAAACCATTTCAGGGAGTGGCACAATTACCCATTACATTGCCTGCTTCTTTCAAACTAAGAGGGGGAGATGCCTGTGTGACGATCACCACTGACTAGGGCACTATTTTTAAACACACACATTATTAAATTTTATTATATATATATATATATATTATATATATATAATATATTATAATATATATTATATTATAAAGGTGTAAAACACACTTACACACACATACTACACAAAAACATGTATTTAAAACACATATAATGTATTACACACAGATATATAGGGGTATAACCAAAACAAAATTTAAAAAACAATGTAAAAAAAACATATTTACACCACATATACATGTACACGCGCAAAATTATTATTATTATTATTTATTTTTAAGCACTGTTAATTGCAGGGCCTGTACATTCGAAGGGGTTTTAAAACATAACTAAATCAAACGAGTACAATGATAAGTTGTGGCCGCTGCTGTGGTGGTCGTCATGCAGTTCTACTCCCATTAGCGTAGGGACCCACTTTAAAGAGATCGCTGTGAAGTGGCAAGTGGGCTTATACAGTTTGATCAAAAAAGTATACTAAGAACCTCCTGCTCATTTTTGTTAAATAGATCAACATATAGTAAGGATGTGCGGGCCATGTTTTTCTCTTTTATATGTATATTATTTTCAATGAATGCATAGAACTAGTATCTAAGTCTAGGATACAGTCAATTAACTCACAATGTCCACAATCCAATACATTGGAGCTCCTTTGGGAAAAAGGCTTTTAATGTGTGTATAGACACACTTTAGAAAGCTGAACTCTGATTTAAGCTGTAGCCATAAAAGCAAATGAATAATTATAATCCTTGTAGATGTAAATAAACATATACTTATGTACTTACAGAAAGTAAATAGTGATGCAAAAAGAGATTGGACAAGATTCATTTTGTAATACTTCTACTGATTATCTGCAGATTTAGAAGTTGTTACTACTATTTTGATCACGCTGTGTTCTGCAATTAAGTCACTATCCATTTTTCCTTTAGGCAATAGTATGAGCCACACTTCATTAGGAACATGACCTGCATTCAGCTCCAAAACCTTTACCACAACAAGACATCCTTCTCTCACCTAAGGAAAGAGGCTAATAATAATTAATAGAAGCTTCAACTGGTTTCCCATATAGGTAAAAGTGAATCAGCTGGCAACTTAGTGCATATGGTAAAAGGATCAAGAATACAGACTGGTGATAAATCCACGATAGTTTGCTACATTGTATCATCATTCTGGAGTTAAAGGGAACCTGTCACATAGGTTATTCCCCTTTGCTGAGGACAGCACAAGCACAATTCTGTAAGATGCTGTAGTTTTCGAGTATTTAATGCTCAAATCCTATTCATGAGCAGGTGTTAGCCCAACCCACCAAAGGCTACCCCCATCCACCTCGCAGTTATTCACAAATCTACCTACAAAGTAATAGGTTTATCAGTTGAGGTGGGCGGGCTAGCCTCAGGTGGGCGGGGTTTGAAAAAAAACTGACTCTCTTCATGACTCTTTTCTGGCTGAAAACTGCAGATTTGAGCACTAAATACTCAAAAATTACAGCATCTTACAGAATAAGGGACACAGCGCTGGAAACAGCAGGTCTGACACTAGTTTGTGCTGTCCTCAGCAAGGGGGGCATAATCTTTGTGACAGGTTCTCTTTAAAGCTTATTAAGACTAGGTTCACAATTACGTCAGAGGTCCCGCCGTAAGTTCCGTCAGGAGTGCTATTTTTGTGTTAAAAAGTTGGACACTATGACAGAAGTCTGACAGACCCATTGAAGTCAATGGAGTCCGTCAGACGGCATTTGTGACCGTTCGTGAATGGGTCCTTTTACACCTCTGCAACTTTGGTTCCAAGTGGAACCTACAATGCAGATGTGAATCAGGCCTGCATTGTCCTAACTGAATACAATTGTAGACACACATCTGCTTACAACAGGTCAAAGTATACAAGTCTTAATCACTGACACAAAGCCAATATCTCCAAAATGGTGAGGAACTAAAACACAAAACACGCTCATTAAGCCTTCTTTTATAAAACCAGAAGACCCCTCAAGGCTGGGTTTTTCAAAAATTTTGCATTACCCAAAGCATTTTCTCAATTTCTCAAAACAAAGGTTTTAAAAAAACACAAAAAAACAAATCAGCAAAAATATTAAAAATTTATTTTAAAAATTTTTTTTTTTTTTTTTCAAATCCCAAGTGGCTTGGTAGCAACCCCCTAATTTTGGAAAAACGGGTAAAAAATTTGGGGGTTATTTTTTAAAAAAAAAATGGGGGGGGGGTTGTTTTTAAGGAAATTTTAAAATTTATTTTAAAGGGGTTTGTAAAATTTTTTAAAATTGGTTAAAATTTTAAAAATATGCCCCTTGGGAAAGGGAGAAAACATTTCCAAAACCCCCCGGGACCGGAAAAGAGCTTGAAACGTGTTTGGGAAAAAACAGGAAACGAAATTTTTACTCAAGATCCTTTAAGGAAAGAAAGTTTAAACTAATTTTTTTTGACTAAAAATAATCTTTTTCTTGTAAAATTGTAAGAAACAGTAGTTTTGGGGTATTTTGGCCCTGCTCTTTCGAGAGCATCGTTTTTTATACTATTGCTTGTCCAATTTGGAAATTTTTGATTTGTTTTGTTTTCCCTTTTGGGTTTAAAATTTGGTTTTTTTGGGGGGGTTTCGCTTGTCATTGATAAAAAAGAAAGCATAGTGTTTGTAAAGGTCAGCCGCTAAAGGAGGGGGGCCGCCCTTTTTTGGGGCGTTTTTCCCTCTCCTTTTTTATCACCCAGTGGATACAAAATTTATAAAAACTCCTAATTTTTCCCCTTTAAAGGATACCTATCGGGCCCCTTTGTGATGAAATTGTTTTGGGTTTTTTTTAAATATTTTTGGTTTGAGCATTATTTTTTTTAAGGGGAATATATAATAAAGGTTAATTTTTAGAGTGGGTTATTGAAGTTTTTTTCTGTGAATGTTACTTAAAAAGCGCCTGCATTTTTTAATTGTTTGTGTTTTTGATGCAGTTGAAAAAAGCAAAAAAAAAATGCAAAAGGGGAAAAACCCACGGAAATAAGCAGGCACCCTTTAAAATGTCCAAAATTTAATATTCATAAAAACACACATTCTGATTTTAAAATCGAAAAATTTTATACTAAAATTGAGCGGGGGCTACATATTTTCCCCAGATTACCTCAGCAGAATCTTTTTGTGAGAGTTTTCCCCTCCTGTGCCATCCCACTAATTTTTTTTAAAAAGGATTTTTTCTTTAGCGCCCCAAGTTTTCTTTAACTCTTTAAAAAAAAAAATTGGGTAACGTACACCCAGTGTGCTGTTAAGGGTGTACGGAGCAGGTTCACTGCCATTAAACCGCTTAATTTTTTGCCCCCCAAAGGGGATTTGGTGACTTTTCAAAGGCATAATTTAAGGGGGTTTAATTTGGGGGGGGGGTGGTTTGGGGGAATTTTGGGGGCCCCCCACATACATCCAAGTGCTGTTGGGTTGGGCCTTTGGCAACTAGGAGTTTTAAACTAAAGCCCCTAAAAAGCCTCCCTTTTGGGGGGGAAAATTAGATAACACTAAAATGACTATATACTGCAGTACAAAGTACAAGTGATCAAGTGACTGCATGTTAAAGTCCCATAGGGGAACTAATAAAAAATACAATAAATAATACCAAAGGTTAACATTTTCCCATTTATCCCAAAAGAAACAGTTCTATAGCCCTTTTTTTGTACGTAGGGAAGGGGGAGGGGAACTCCTAAACTGTTTCACCTTTTTTAAAAACCTTCTGGTTTTCATTTGGGTTTAAAATTTTAAAAAAACAAACCCCTATAAAAAACAACCCTTTAAGAAAAAATTAACCCAAAAAAATGAAAACTTTTTTTTTAAGGGGAAAATTTTGTTTGGATAAAAAACAAGGGAAACACGGGAGGGACAAGTAGAAAGGTTTTTTTGCAAAAGTTTAAAGATTACAAAAAGGGAAAAGGCGAATTTCTCAAAAATTCGTTTCCCAGCTATTTCCGGGCTGCACAAGCTTGCGGGGTGCTTAAACGTTGGGGAAATCTTAAAAAGCAGGGGAAACCCTTGGGTTTTGGTCTTAAATACAATGTTTTGGTTTTATTTATGAAAAAACCCCCACATAACTCCCCCGCCCCCTCTTTAAAATCGCTTCACTATAAAATTCCCTGGGCACTTAAGGGGGCAAAACTGACCAAAAAACAAGGGGGAATGTACCGGAAAATTCTTTGGCAGCGAAACCCGGGAAAAAAACAACCCTGAGACCCGGGTGGAAACCCAAAAAGTGACGAGGTGGAGGGGGAAGGGGTGGCAGCGACGCAGAAAATGAGGTCAAAAAAGTGGCACAATGACATTCTGGGGGTGGAAAAAGCAGGGTAGGCCACAGAGTGGCACAATGACACGGGTGGAGGTCACGGAAACAACAGCAAGGTCAACTACCCACAGGACATTCGGGAGGTGCAAAAACAAAAGTAGGCCACAGAGGGGCACATCCAAAGGTGGGGGGGACAGCGGCGGGAGAAACACGAGGGTCAGAGAGTGGCAAAACTGACACAGTGGGGAGGTCACGGGCGGGAAGCAGCATGAGGTCAACAGTGGCACAAGACATTCTGGAGTGTCAAAAACAGGAGTAGGCCACAGAGGGGCACAATAAAAAACCAAAAATTTTTGTGGATTTTAAACCCCGGAAAGCTGCAACCATAAAGGTCAAACAGTGGCAAAATTTGACTTTCCCGGGGAGGGCAAAAACTGGAGTGGGCCACAGAGGGGGCACAATGACAAAATGTGGATGCCCCGGGAAACCAGCAACACCCACAGAAAGCATGAGATCAAAGAGGGGCAAAATGACAGAGGTGGAGGGGGGTTCCCAAATACCATTCCCTGGTAAAGAGGGTTTGTGGCGATGGAAAAACCCTTCACAGATTGTGGCATCAGGCGGGGGGCGGCATCAGAATAGGGCTGAGGGGTTTTTTTGAACCCAGACTCTTTTCCCCAGTTTGGGTGAGGGGGCATGGTTTGATGTACCCTGACGCCAAAGGGCCCTTTGGGTGGGGGAAAACCTGGCCGATCCACACCTGATTCATTTTAAAAAAAGGGTTTCCAGTCGTTCCACTTTTCCCCAAAGGAAAAGGGGGTTCCCCTTTTTTGGGTAACGAGGGCCCCCCCCGCACTGAACACCCCCTAAATGCCCACAACGGGCCGGGGCCCGGGAACAGCTTCTCCACTGCAAACCCTCGAAAATTTGGGCGGCCACCATCCGTTTGGCTGCCCAGTAGTCCGGGCGGATTTTCTAACTGGGGTGGCAGAGTGCTTCCAAGTAGGCCACCACCTTTGGTTCAGGTTTTCTCCAGGCCTGTGCTGCGGCAAACGCCCTCCTCACGGGCGGGAAAAGGGAAGCTGCTCATCAGTGACCCCAGATTTAGGTTGCTGCTGATGGGCGGGTATTTGATAAAAACCCCCCCCCTTTTCCCCCAGCACCCGCGGTAGTAGTCGGAGCGCTGAAAAACCCCCCAAAGTCAACATTTTCAGGGGAGTGATATGCCGCACATGGGCACGGCCAACTGACTACGGGGGTTTTTTCCCCTATAAAATTTTGAGTTTGTCCCCCCTCTAAATAGCGGGAAAAAGGCTCCCTTTTGGACCGGTACCGGGGGTCCAATAGGGGGGGAGCCAGAAGTCACCCCTCTGCCGGATGCTGAAAATTCGGCTTCACTGCCGGGCAAATCAAAATCCCGCGGGCCATCTACCCCAAATTGACTCCGGGGGCCCCCTGCCTCCATCTCCACTGTTACTGCCACGGTGCTTGCGGGTAAATCGGGCCCTCGTTTTCCCTCATCCCCCATTACCTCCTCCACGCTCCTGTTTCACCTCTTTTGGGCACCTGGGTAAAAAATCCACTAAATTTCCCAACAAATGCTTTTCTGCTCCTAATTTCCTCCTCCCCCCCAAATTTCAGCCCAAACCCCGGACTCATGGGGCCCGCGGTCTGGGAGCCCCCCGCCCAGACAATTTTTCAGCTTTCTTCCCGGAAAATTGAAGCAGGGGAATGTTTTTAATTCTTTTTCCCTTAGCCCTGTCGATTGAAAAAAAATAACTGCCCCCCTTTGGGAAGGGCCTCAAAAAACGGCAGGTGTAAAAGCATGAGCTGCCACGGGCTGACATCAAAGTTAAAACGGGGGAAAGTAACCCTGTCCCCCCCTTTGGAAAAATAAAAAAACTTTTAATACCCTTTTCTCTTTTTCTTACCCGGCCCAAAAATGTGCAGGCTAAAATTTCCCAAAAGGGGTTTGGAAACATCGCATATCAAAGGGGGGGGGTTGGGGGGGGCCCCGTTCGTTTCGGGCAACCGAGGGGGGGTTCCCTTGGTTTTGGTAGAAAGGGGTTTTTAAGTGCAAGCAAAATTTTTCCGGGCCTTTTTCCCAGAGTCTCTAAAAGACCCTGAAAGACTTCAGGTCCCTTTTTCCCAAAACCCAAAATTGAACACTTGCGCCATGCGGGGGGCGCAGGGAAACCACCCCTCCTCGGTGAAAGGCGCGGACAAAAATTTTTTTTCCCATTGTCCGTCACCTTTTTGGTTCCGATTTGCATTGGCGCGGAAAAGCCACACTTCGTTTTTCTTGCTGCATATTGGAGCATTCCTCCCCTTTGTGGGGCCCTTCGTTCGCCCAAAGGCAACCAGGTGTAGAACTGCGTGACACCGCTGTGCCCAACCATTTGGTAAAAAAGGAGAAATTACTTGCCCGGCCGAAATGGTGTGGGGGTGGGGGAGGAGGGGGAATTGGCGCAGGACCCGGGGCAGTTTGAAAAGGGGGGGAGGAGAAAGCGCCGCTCCTGTCCAAGTTTTTGGGGGTGCCTGGGCGGGAAGCCCATTCAACCATTTGGTCCCGTAAAGGACATGTACGGGGGCCCTGACCGATTACAGCTCCAAAACGCCGCCGCCGTGCCCCCCTTGAACAAAACCGATAAGCTCAAGGACGGGCCCCCCTTCTGTTCTACATATTTATGAAGAGTTTTAAACCGCCTTTTTGGAAAATAAATTAACGGCTTGGAACTCCCCAAACTCGGTCGCACAGCCAAATTTTCCTCTGAAGGGTGCAGATTCCACCTTTTTGGAAAGGGAGGCCTCCCTTCCCAAAACAAAACTTGGACAAGAAACGGTCACTTCTGCCCCTTTTAAAAATTTTTTGGGACGTATACTGTTGTCCCCCTTTAAAATCGCCTCGCTAAAACCGGGTCCCCTTTTGTGTAGCGAGGAGAAAGGAGATCGGACTGGGAAATGTTTTCAAAGAAAAACAGCTCCCTTCTGCAGGGGTTTGGTGGGTTTTTGACGGAGAAATTTGGCATGTGTGCCACGGGGCGTTTGTTTTCTGCGTTTGCTGCGGGGAAAGGAAGGGACACCACATCTGACCCCACGTTTTCCCCCAAAGGCCCCCGGGATGGGGGTCGCTGCATGTGTTGACGCAGGGCCTTTGGGTCAACTTTAAGCTCCCTTTCCACGCTTCTTTTTCCCTCCCTACAGATTCTACATTTTACCCAAATTGGGCCCCTCCGGGGCTTATAAAAAACGCCAAAAACCCGCCGAGTAGCTTTTTTTCCCCGCCAAGGGCTCCGCCGAAAACAAATTTACCGCCCCCGGGGCCCCAAAATTCGCGGACCCCCCTGTGCCGCTACTTTCTTGGACCTGCAAAGCAAGTTTTTTCCCCTGGCCCCCCTTGGGCCCCCCACCTCACATTTGCGGGCAATCCTGCTGACCCCATGGCCACACAACCCATTTGCTGGCTGCGCCGCTGCCTGACGCGCAAGCTGACCCCCCCTTTTTTCCCCCTGACGATGATAAAGCCCTTGCCACCCCCGCCCCCCAATTTCGTCGGCTTTCATCACATCAATTTTTGTTTCAAACGTCACCTTGCCTCCTCCCTGTCCCCGGGATGCAGAAAGGGTGACCCACAACATGAAACCCCCCATACCCACTCCCCCACATCTATACTTTCCACCTTTTGCATGAAGCAGGGATAAAGGCCCCAATTTTTTTCGCTGCCAAATACTGGCCCGAACCTTCCCTTTCCCCAAAATTTTTCACCTCGCTTTATATAGTTGGGGCTGAAACCCAAACCAAGAGTAGAAACTCTTGGGGTTGATGGGGAAACCCGGGTGGGGCAAAATCGGGGGGAGGACAGGGAAGGCCGCGGGCCCCTCCCGGCCCTTTCCAACAAGGGTTTTTGTCAACGTTCCCCTAAACCCCCCCTTGGGTGGGGTTTCCAAAATGTCATCTGGGGGGAAGTTTTATACCTTGTCAACCCCCAAAACCCCCCGGGGGTTCTGGTCCACACAGCCGCTAGATGACAGCGGCTTGTGGCCTCAAACCGGGGTGAAACCCCCCGGCCCGACGTCCCCTTGCGTCTGCGACCCGGGCCCCGCTCCCCGGAATGTTTGTTTCCACTGGCCCCCTTTCCCCGTTGAAGACCTTTCCACCTCTCTGTCTGCCCTACTGTTTTTTTCCCAAAATTTTAACCCGGGCACTGTTTGGAAGATATCTGTATATAAAAAAAACACCCCTTTTATTTGACTTTCCCAAAGGGAAACCCCGTAAAAAACTTGGGGGAACTCTTGGATATAAAAATTTCGCCCCCACAAAGGGCCCGGAAAAATTTACTTGTTTGTTTGTTTAAAACACTGTGTATTTTACTGAATGAAAAAACACAAACACTTTAAATTTAAACCTTTGGAATGGGAAATTTTGCTACAAAGGGAAAAAAATTTCTTCTTTGGGGGGTGAAAAAGAAGGTTTTTTTTTAGTCCCCACAAAAGCAGAACAAATGCACCCAGACCCCCTGGAAAGAAAATTTTCGCAAAAAAAGGTTTACAACCAAAAAATAAACCCGCTTTGTACGGTTTTCAATGGCGTGTATTTTTAAAGGTAACAGCAAAGAAAAACTTTTAATTAACCTTCGGGGTTTTGGGAAATTTTTCCCAAAAGAAAAATTTTTTTTTTGGCGGGAAAAAAAAGGGGTTTCATTTATTCCCCCCACACAGCAGAACAACACTCAAAAACCCCTTGAAGAAAATTTTCGCAAAAGAATTTTACAACCAAAAACTACACACTTGTAGCGTTTACAATGGCCCTGGGATTTTAAAAGGTACAAAAGCAAGAAAAAACTTTAATTAAACTTCGGTTATGAATTATGCACAAAAAGGAAAAATGTATTTTTTTTTTCGGTGAAAAAGCCCTTTTTTTTAGTCACCACAACACAGAACAACCTTAAATTAAAACCCCCGGTGTTAAAATTGCGCAAAAGAAATTTAAACAAAAAACCCAAAAAAGAAGTTTGGGATTTGGATTGTAAAAACCGCCTTTTTCTTTAAATGAATACAACAGAACAGGGTTAATAAACCTTTGGGTATCAATGCTTGGGGCAATACTTTTAAAAAGTATATTCAGCTTGGGATTGGACGCACAAATGGACTTTCCGGGTTTCCAAAAACCCCACAAAAAACAAAATAGAACTTTAAAAGAAACATTTCCCCCTGAACAAGCTTGAAACCCCCCCAAAAAACGCTGGGGATAAAAAAAAGATTTTTTTAGTAAGAAATATCTTAGCAACCCCGGGGGAAACACCTTCCCCAATCAGTACAGTGAGAGGATGTGACTTTCCAGCGTCGCGCCCGGACTTATATAGTTTTTTTGAAAGTCAAAAGAATCCCCCCGGTCCCCTGAATTTGGGTTTTATCTCTTTCACATGTCCCTGCAGGGTATCCCTTCTTCCTCCCAAGGCTTTGGCCCCCAAAGAAAAAGCCATGGCTCCGCAAAGGGGGGGGGGGCCCTTTTTTCAATCAGAAGCACACTTCGTTTCACACCCATTTCCCCAAAATTTTGACTTTTGTTCAGAAACCCAAAATTTTCACGGGAAATTTAAAAATAATTCCACTTTGTTTAAAACAATTTTGCCCCATCCTAAATTTCAGACATTTCATCAAAAATTTTGAAAATGAAACCTATCGTTACCATTACAAAAATTTGAATATATAAAAAAAATATTCCAAGCCATTTTTTGGCTTAGGGGGACTAAAAGAAATTTTTTGGGGTTATAAGCTTTCACACAAACGTGCCCTATTGGGCTAAAGGGCACCCGAATTTTTTCAACTAAAAAAATTGAATCCAGTTTTTTAACCCCACATTTTTTTTTTTTTATTATATATTTGTTAAAATTTTAAACCCAAAAATTTTTCATTATATTTAAAAAAGGAAAAAAAATCAATTTCTTTAAATTTTCGTTTTAAAAAATAAAAATTCAGTTACCCAAAAATACAAAAAAAAACCGGGCCCGGTTTTTGTTTTCCCCCCCAAATTTGTTTGTTTTTAAATAAAACTAACTATACTTCCCCTAATAAATAAGTCCAGATTTCTCTCTCTGTCCATTAAGCTATTTCCAGTCTCTCAGGTTGTAATATCTTTTCATCACCTATTCAAAAAAAAACCAATTCCCCAAAATTTATTTAAAAAAAGTTTTTTTTTACCTGTCAAAAAATCTTCCATTGTCAAACTAAACCCCTTCACAACCTATATGCAAGAGCATTTAAAAATTTTCAAGTTCCACCTTTTTGAAAAGTCCCTCCTTTTTCATTCCCTACATCAAAAAAATGGTGTTTCCTTCGATCACCTGAATTTAGCTATTCTGCAAAACCCACATACCTACTTCTTTCATCTATTCAACCGGGAAAAGATACTCCCTATCGCACTCAGAAATTTTAGCTCATCAATTCAAACCACCGTGTTTTCTCCAGTAACACATCACCAAAATTACTGTCGTTTTTTTTAAGTTTTTATCACCTTGTTTCCCTTTTAAAAAATTTTTGGGCATAATTTTTTTCCATATAAAAAAATTTAAGAAATTGCTATCTTTTTTAATTTTTTGGGTATTTATTTTGAAAAATTTTATTTAGGGACTTTTTAAAAATAAATTTTTTTTGACTATGCTGCGCTTTCAATCTATGATGTCTTTACTCCAAGCTCTAGGGAAAACCCAAAAAGTATTGGGGGCAAAGTTCAGGGACTCGCCGCAGTATAAACGGTTTTTTTTGGAGCTCGCAGTAATGCCTTTTAAACCCCCTGGCGCGGGGGGTGGGGGGGGAAAGCCCCCTGGCCCCTTTTTTAATTTACCAAATTCCCCATCTCGTATTTGGCCCCGAATAAATTTACATTTTCTTACTCCCTGCCTTACCAAAATCGATCGAAATTTTACAAGCGGGAAGGAGGCGTAATCCATTTGTTCTCTATTGAGAACTATGGAAAAACCCCTTTAAATTTTGTTTCCCAACCCCCCTCTTCCCCATATTATAGAGCAAATACCGGCAAAAAAAGCGCTCCGAAATTACAACCCGGGGGTAAAATAGCCTTATACACCCTTGTGAAATTTTTTTAAAACTTTTTCCTGAAAGGGGGTGTGACAGGGGCTTACAAAAAAAACAATTTTTTTTTTATCCTCTTAACCTAACTTTTTTCAAACTGGGTTTATTAAAAACACTTTACCCGGAATAATATTTTTTAGTGGGCATTTTTATATTGCATTTTTTTTCAAGAACAAAAAAAATTTTTTTTGATCTCCAAATTTTTGTTGTTTTTTTATTCCCTCTCGGGGTTTTGGGACCAGTTTTTTTTTTTTAAGGAAAAACCCCAGAACAAACAAAAATTTAAAAATGGGGGGGGAACCCCGGGGTCTTAATGAAAAATTTAATATTGACTACCCCAGTAATTAAAGTTAACCCGATAAATTTTCATTTTTCCCTAACTCAATCTCCCCAGGGGAATTGGGGTGAATTTTTATGTTCTTTGCTGTACCCCAAAAAAAAAAAAAAAAAAAAAAAAAAAAAGGGAAAAATTTTTTTCAATCATCCACAAGGAAACAATAACATAAAGAAAAAGGAACCTAAAGTATCATTTAGCAGTTTCGTCTTAAAAGGAATCTACTTTGGGGATTATTTCTGTGGGAGCAGCATATGTTATCATCATCATATAGACATTAAATTTCCTTTAAATTCTCCCACGTTCTTGAAAAAACAGGGAGAGAAAAAAAGAAGAATGTTAAAAGAAATGTAGAAAAAGAATTTTTAAACAATAGGTAACAAATACATTCACACTGCTGCATGTCCCATCCAATATGTAACACCCGTTTTTCAAAAGACAGCACTATGAAAAAGTTTTCGATAAAACTAAACATTTTAATGAGTTCCCTTAAAAACTGAAATGTAGCAGACGGTAAGGGAAATATTCTGATAATTAGAACTGTAAAAACTGTCATTATTTTGATGAGTTATATCCACCTTAATGATTTTCTATAGAACATAACTTTTTCTTATAAACAGGTTTCTTGATTAATATGTAAAAATATGGTTTAGTGATCATAAAATAAAAACTTCTGTACCTTTCTAACAGATTCCTGCTTTTTGTCAATATTTGGGAACTTTTTCTGTTTACCCACCAGGCCATACTTAAAATTCGTTCTGGTGCAAGACCTTAGCTTTAGCTCACTTTCCCTGGACAATGGCTCTTTGTGGCTGTGGATCACAACCTTTTAATAATAGGTTTCCTTAAAGGGGTTGTCTCTCAAGGTGTTTTTTAAATGTTAAAGATCTTGCAAAAACAAGTCACTTTGCAATATGTGTCCTCCCCTTTTCCCTAGATATCCCCTCTTGTAGGGGGGCATCAGCTCCTCAGGTCACAAAACTAAAACCTTTTGATCTATCCTAAAGGATGCTACACGGGTTGCTATAGCTACGACCTGCTTTATGCCCCTAGGGGAAGCCAGTAAACACACCCCAAATTTCAAAGTGAAACCCAAAAAACAGGATGAGGTAAGATTAACAATGTGGAACAACCCCTTTAAGTCTGAGTTCAACCCTATTCAAAAATCTACCTGGGATGCATGCTGTTGAAATTATGTGCTGGACAATGCATACTTTCAACAGCACTTTGGCCGTGCCTCCTATCACTTTTGTTTTCCCCTGCGCATACCGCCGAAAAAAAGTGAATCCCCCTTTGGGGCGTCTTTTAGCTGGGGAAAACATGAGTTTATTAGCATCAATGATAATTGATTTTTCCCTATTTTTGGGGGGATTCCTGGCCATTTCTGACTAACGTTACGTAGCCCCCAAATACATGCGTTAACCTCTAATTTCCCTACTTGGGATAAGGTATTTTACTTAAAATGGGTTTCACAGCAAAAGAAAATATAAATTTTATATTTTCTTTGATATCATAATTGAGTACATAAGAATTTACCTGATAGAAGTATTTACCGGAAACATTGAATGACACAATATTTTTTTTCTTAGTAAATTGTTTTTTTTTCTATTGAAGAAATAGGGTTTTTGTGTTTGCTTTCATTTATTTTTTTAAGTTTCAAACTTTTTTCTTTTTGTTATCCCGCTATTAGACTATACTATGCAACCACCTGATCACTTTTATACTACATAGCAAAACAACAATGTATTGCTATGTATACTACCTTACAAATATCTATTAAACCCTATCTCTGACAGCTCTACCCGCATTTGATTGCACTGATCGCTGCATCGCTGGATCTATGTGACCCAGTGTGTGGACTGCTTTACCCCGATCATGCACTTCAGTCGAAGACATGAATTAAAAGTAAAATCATACAACTGGCATCCGCTTATCCAGCCATGACGGCTTA
>JAODAL010065099.1:0-18391 GCA_025379985.1 Phyllomedusa bahiana | reverse complement strand
AGAATTGCTTTTTTTAAGAATTTTAGAGATGCGCGTCAATGAACAGTGCTGGGTGCGCAAAGTAAAAAAAACACGTATTTATTTTTTGAATAAAAAACGGTATTTTTTGCACCCTTTAAATTCACCGGGGGAATATAATTGCTGTTTTAAGATTTACGTGATCTCATCAAGAACAGTGCTGGTGCGCAAAAGTCAAAAAACACGTAACTGTGATGTTTTCGTAATCCCGGGTATTTTTGGAACAAACAACCTGTGCTGACTAAAAGATTGTGGTTTGAAATTTAACCCCTTAACGACCTTTTCACCGTTTTTTTGCGGCGGCCGGTTCGGTCGTTCGTCTGCGGGGAACGTCTTTTGACGCGCTGCAGACATCGGGGTTTTCGGCGCCCCGCCACAGCTGGCTAGGAGGGGGCTGAATCACACCCCCGACCCAGGCTCCCCTGCGGGCATCGGGGGCGGAGGAAACCTCCGAAACCCCGTTGTTTAACCCTTTGATTGCGGCGGTGCTTCCGCAGCGCAATAAAAAGGGGATCCCCTCCCTTGTGGGTGATGGAACCCCGGGTTTTCACCCACAGAGCTCGGGGACCCGGGCTGCACAGTCATTTTGGGGGGACCTAGCAGGCCCCAGATTGTCGTGAAAAAGAAGCCATGATTGGGACGCACTGTGTGCTGCCCCAAATCACGCCTGTGTCAACTGACACAGATTAGCATGATTAAAAATATTGAAAAAAATGCAATACATTACTAAGTGTAAAAAAAAAAAAAAAAAAAAGTTAAACAGTTTTTTCCCCTTCATGGGAGTCAAAAAAAAGTACAAAAAAAACATAAAAAGTGTAAAAAAAAAAAAATAAAAAAAAATAAATATCAAAATAAAAAATAAAAATTTAAAAAAAATTTTAAATTGAACATAAAAAACACGCAAAAAAAAACCCAAAACATATTTTGGTACCACACGATGTTTTTAACCGTAGAATTAATCAAAAGTTTTTTAAAGTGTGAAATGTGAATGGTGTAAAAAAAAATTTTAAAAAAAAAAAAAAAATTTTTTGTAAAAAAATAAAAAACAATCTGAAATTTTTTATAAGTGTACTTAAACTTTTCCCCTTATAAAGTACAACTGTCTCGTTTTAAAACGGGGGCCTCATACACTCTATTGAAAAAATTTAAAAAATTTTAAATTTTTTAAAACCAAGGGGGGGCCAAAACTAAAAAAATGTTCTGGTCATTAACTCTTTTCGGGCTTGGGTTAAGGGGTTAAATCAGGTGGTTTTCAACAGTCACAGTGTAATGGGTAAAATTGACACCTATCTGAAATGTATACTGATAATAAAAGTGGAGTTTTGCAGCTAACAAGAGAACCTGCAGTTACTAGAAATGATGTTTTAAAATCCAATATAAGTTCAGACTCCCCAATTTATCCAGGAAATTTTTCAATAGCAAACTGTTAATTAAAGATATTCCATTTACAATGTCTACACTAAGTCCTTGGTGAACTTTATCCAGTGTTCTTTATAGATAGAGCTTGGTTGTGTTCGCCCGCGGGCCCCCCCCCCCCTCCCCTCCCACCGCCATGAATTTACAGCGGTAGATGCTGCTTTAAAATTCCTCTAGCTAACACATAAAATCTTCCAATCCTAATCTAACTAAATTGGAAGGATCACAGCTAATAGTAGAGGTTTCTCTGTGCAGAAATAGACTAATTTGGGCTGAGCTGTTTGGCCACAGGCAGAGCGCAGGTCCAAATCCCTATGAGACGCTGAGAAACACTGAGGCTGAAACAGGAAACGCTTTTCTATGTAAAACGAAGTCATGTGATTTTTCCAGCCAATCGCAACCATACACATCCCAGTCATGACGTCGCACACACATCTCACCCTGCTCTATTCTGTAATCTGATTTGCTGGCCGCCGAAATTACAGGAAGCGCCGAAAAAGGCGCGATTTTAATAGATGATGCACAGATTTTAACCTTAATTATCGCATGATCTGGAAATTTCGATCACCATAAAAACCTTGCCGATTTCAACTTTGTCGATAAAAATCGCTCAACACTACTCCTCAGTCCTGCACATGCTCAGTTGTAGCAGTGGGTCTGCAGTACAGGCTTCCTTCCCTCTGATTGGCTGCAGCTATTGACATGGCCACACCCACAATATCCAGAGATCAATGCATAGAAGAACACTACAGGGGCGATGTCAGACTCTTCCCAGTGTTCATCCCGTCCAGACCCACAACAGGAGCGGGAGGAGTCCAGTCCCCGGTACAAGGGTGGGCGTCGGCCCAAGGTCAGAGGTCGGGGCAGGCGCAGTCTTTGGACCTCTGTAATTAGAGACTTGTTTTGACTTCCAGTTTCTGCTGAAACTTTTTACATTTATTAATTTCTCAGTTCTTGACATTAAAGAAATTAACAATTTGTTAAACATGAAAGAAGAACAAAAACTATCAACTTGTAAGAGTGAAGCGTCGCCGTCCTCCCACGCAGCGCGCAGCCGCCCCAGCCGCCACCATTTGTTACATTGGGCTCATTATGTTATCACGCTGCAGCGGCTCCTGAAAGGGGATTATTCAAATGCTGCAGAATTATTTGTCTTTGTGTTTTCAGAAGTTGTGCTCCTCCGGATCGGGGCTGATGTCGCCACGTTGGGAACATAGAAGGGCATTCATTACAGAGGAAACCTTCAGACAGCACATCGCAGGCAGCTGCAGTGACAATCCTGCGGCGCTGAAATCTCCCAGCAGCCCCTGCTGCTTCAGCCTCACAGCCTTCTCTGGAGGTTGGTATTGGGGTCACAGCTTTCTTAAAAGAATAACACGTTGCCCTGTTCATTTTAAAGAGCTCAGCTTAGCTTAGGAATGCAGCTTACTGAGTGTTTCCAGTCACAGCCAGGAGACTCGTGATTGCAGCTCTGAAGTATAATTCACAACAACTATCATTAGGTTTGTAAGGACATTATCCGGCTGTGGACGTGTTCTGGCCGATGTGAAAATCATAAACTGGAATAAAGATGGAGCCACCAGATTCAGCAGCTCTTCCGTCAGGATCGGGCTCTGCTGCTTGATGCTGTTTGGTCCATCTGCCCCTGATGTAAAATGAAAAATCATAATCCTAATACTGGACTGTGCACAAGCAGGCGTGGATCGCCCATATAGCACTTCTATATTACCGACTAAACACAATGTTTTTAAAAGTGCTGCCCCCAGCACACACTGCGGTGATGATATACCGTATAGTATCCATACTACCAGACAGTCCTCCAACAATATCACACAGTGACCACATGGCAGCTGCCTATATATAACATAACAGAATGCTATACAGAACACATGCTGCGGTAATAATATACTGCCATACAGTGCTCACATTATATCATATAGTGACCTTATGATAACTCTATATGTAATATAACAGAATGCTGCAGTGGTAATATACTGCCATACAGTGCTCATATTATAACATATATTAACTCCATGACAACTCTATATGTAACATAACAGAATGGGATGCATAGCATACACTGCAGTAATAATATACTTACATACAATGCTTCAATAATATCATACAGTGACCAAACCACAGCTCCAAACATCATATAGAACAATGCGATTATACATGATATACAACAGTGCTGCTCCCAGCACACACTGTGGTGATAATATACTGTATAGTATCAAAAACTACCGGGACAGCAAACTGCCAACTCTCCCGTTTTTGGCGGGGGGGTCCCGTATTTGGGGTCCCTCCCGCCCTCCCGGGGGAGTTGGCATTCCTCCCGCCGGGCCTGCAGGCGGGGGGGGGGTCCTTTAAATTACCGCGGCGCAAGAGTAGCGCTAGTGCGCTACTTTTGCGCCGCGGGACGCTCCTACGGGCGGGTGCAGCGGCCGCAGCGGCCGCTCACCCGCCCGCGGGTCTCACTGTGCGGGGAGGAGGCAGGAGGGATCGCTACCTCCTCCATCCTCTCCCTGTATGTCCGGCGCCGGTGTGTGCGCCGCACATACAGTTCAGCGGCGCACGGGGAAGTGACGCGCGGCGGCAGGGGAGTGACGCGCGGCTGGACTCACATACCCCAGCGCCGCAGAGGAGGAAACGGTCGGGAGCGGCCGCGCTGCAGGAGGGCCTGGTGAGGTGAGTGGATTTTATTATTTTATTTTTATTAGCTTTAGGGGGCTCTACCTGGCAACAGAGAGGGCAACTACCTGGCAAACAATGGGGGCATCACCTGGCAACAATGGGGGCACTACCTGGCAACAAAGGGGGCACTACCTGGCTAAAGATGGGGGCACCACCCGGCTAACAGAGGGGGCACTACCTGGCAACAGAGGGGGCACTACCTGGCAACATGGGGGCACTACCTGGCAACAAAGGGGGCACTACCTGGCAACAAAGGGGGCACTACCTGGGAACAAAGGGGGCACTACCTGGCTAAAAGATGGGGCACTACCTTGGCTAACAGAGGGGGCACTACCTGGCAACAAAGGGGGCACTACCTGGGAACAAAGGGGGCAAAACCTGGCAACAAAGGGGGCACTACCTGGCTTAAAAGATGGGGGCACTACCCGGCTAACAGATGGGGGCACTACCTGGCAACAGAGGCGGCACTACCTGGCAAACAGAGGGGGGACTACTGGCAACAATGGGGCACTCCTGGCTAACAGATGGGGGCACTACCTGGCTAACAGATGGGGGAACTACCTGGCAACAGAGGGGGCACTACCTGGCTAACAGATGGGGGCACTACCTGGCTAACAGATGGGGGCACTACCTGGCAACAGAGGGGGCACATACCTGGCAAACAATGGGGGCACTACCTGGCAAACAATGGGGGCACTACCTGGCAACAATGGGGGCACTACCTTTGGCAAACAATGGGGGGACTACCTGGCAACCAATGGGGGCACTACCTGGCTAACAGATGGGGGCAACTACCTGGCTAACGATGGGGGCACTACTTGGCTAACGATGGGGGCACTACTTGGCTAACGATGGGGGCACTACTTGGCTAACAGATGGGGGCACTACCTGACTAACAGATGGGGGCACTACCTGGCTAACAGATGGGGGCACTACCTGGCTAACAGATTGGGGCACTACCTGGCTAAAAGATGGGGGCACTACCTGGCTAACAGATGGGGGCACACCTGGCTAAAAGATTGGGGCACTACCTGGCTAAAAGATGGGGGCACTACCTGGCAAACAATGGGGGCACTACCTGGAAACAATGGGGGCACTACCTGGCTAACAATGGGGGCACTACCTGGCTAACAATGGGGCACTACCTGGCTAATAATGGGGGCACCCACCTGGCTAACAAAGGGGGGCACCGACCTCGCTACAAAGGGGGGCATTACCGGCTACAAATTTTGGCTCTACCTGGCTACAGAGGGGGGCATCTACTTGGTTACAAGGGGGCATCTACCAGCCTGTAAGGGGCACTACCTGGTTATGGGGGCTACTACCTGGCTATAAGGGCATCTACCTGGCTTTCTTCCAAAGCCGTTATGCAGTTAGGTGGAGTGGGTGTGGCTTTTTGAAGGGGCGTGGGCATTTCCGACATGATGGGCGTGTCCCTGCAAATTTTTGCCGCGGCGCGCTACGCGCGCCGCCCACTAGAGTCTCCTGCTTTTTCACTTTCAAAAGTTGGCAACTATGCCAGACAGTCCTCCAACAATATCACACAGTGACCAGATGACAGCGCCATATATAACATAACAGAAATGCTGCCACCATCATACACTGCAGTAATAATATACCGCCATACAGCACTAATACAGTAACATACAGTGACCAAATATTAGCTCCACACATCAAATATAGCAACAATGTTATTACAGTGTGGCCACCAGCATACACTACAGTAATACCATACAGTGCTGAAATAATATCATACGGTATGCACATGACAGCTCCATACATAACAGAATGCTATACAGTGCTGCCAACATACACTACAGTAATAATAAGCTGTATAGTACCTGTACGGCCGTACAGTGCTCAATTACAGTAACAAAGAAATAGCTCCATATACACTAATCACAAAAAGTTAGGGATATTGAGCTTTTGGTTTTTGGCTTCAAGCAGAAGGCTCTCGGGCGGGAGTGGCCACTGAGCTTAGAGTGTCGCAGAGTCATCTGCAGGTTGTATTAGATATACAGAGAGACTGAAAGAGTCACAGAAAGGCAAAGAAGTGAACATCCTTTGTCTCCATCACAGACTGATGAGCGCTTCATTGTAACCAACGCCCTGCGGAGTCGCATGATGATGCCGCACAACTCCAGGCACATTTAAGCGGGGGTGAGAGGCGCCGAGTGTCACCTCAGAGCATTCAGAGCTGTGTACATCAGTGTGGTCTGCGTGCTAGACGACCGGCAAGGGGACCTGACCAGTACCTGACCTGGCTGATGCACAGCGTCTCCTTGACGTCTCCAGCATCGTTGGCGCCATCATTTCTGCTCAGAATGAATAATGTATATATGCATGTGTGTGTATATATGTGTATTTGTGTATGCATATGTGTGTATATATGTTTGTGTGTATGCATGTGTGTATATATGTTTGTGTATATGTGTATATATGTATGCATGTATGTGTGTGTATGTGTATATGTGTGTGTATGTGTGTATATATATATATATATATATATATATGTGTGCGTGTGTATATATATATATATATATATATATATATATGTGTATGTGTGTGTATATATATATATATATATATATATATATATATATATTTGTATTTGTGTATATGTGTGTATATATATATATATATACCGTATATACTCGAGTATAAGCCGAGGCACCTACTTTTGCCACAAAAACCGGGAAAGCTTATTGACTCGAGTATAAGCCTAGGGTGGAAAACGCAGCGGCTACTGGTGAATTTTAAAAATAAAAATAGATACCAATAAAATTACATGGGCAGTTTAATGTCCCCCATAGGCAGGTATAGGCTGGTATAGGCAGTTTAATGTCCCCCATAGGCAGATATGCTGGTATAGGCAGTTTAATGTCCTCCATAGGCAGGTTATAGGC
Organism: Phyllomedusa bahiana; assembly: GCA_025379985.1. Lineage (NCBI taxonomy): Eukaryota > Metazoa > Chordata > Amphibia > Anura > Hylidae > Phyllomedusa > Phyllomedusa bahiana. The sequence goes on along the minus strand of JAODAL010065099.1, from coordinate 11,357 downwards.
AGGTATAGGTCGTTATAGGCAGGTATAGGAAGCTATATGTCCCCATAGGCAGGCTATAGGCAGGTAATTGCCCCCATAGGCAAGTTATAGGCAGGTACAGTCCCCCTAGGTAGGTTATAGGCAGGTACAGTCCCCATAGGTAGGTTATAGGCAGGTACAGTCCCCCTAGGTAGGTTATAGGCAGGTACAGTCCCCATAGGTAGGTTATAGCCAGGTACAGCCCCCTAGGTAGGTTATAGCCAGGTACAGTCCCCCTAGGCAGATATAGGCAGGTACAGTCCCCCTAGGCAGGTTATAGCCAGGTACAGTCCCCCTAGGTAGGTTATAGCCAGGTACAGTCCCCCTAGGTAGGTTATAGCCAGGTACAGTCCCCCTAGGTAGGTTATAGGCAGGTACAGTCCCCCTAGGTAGGTTATAGCCAGGTACAGTCCCCCTAGGTAGGTTATAGCCAGGTACAGTCCCCCTAGGTAGGTTATAGGCAGGTACAGTCCCCCTAGGTAGGTGATAGGCAGGTACAGTCCGCCTAGGTAGGTTATAGGCAGGTACAGTCCCCTAGGTAGGTTATAGCCAGGTACAGTCCCCCTAGGTAGGTTATAGGCAGGTACAGTCCCCCTAGGTAGGTTATAGCCAGGTACAGTCCCCATAGGTAGGTTATAGGCAGGTACAGTCCCCCTAGGTAGGTTATAGCCAGGTACAGTCCCCCTAGGCAGGCTTCTTAAATAAAAAAACAATCACTTACCTGGCTCACCGCTGATCCGTCTCCCGGGCACGCTCCGCCTCCTCGCTGTCCAGTCCCCGCGCGCTCCTGCATCTTCTCGGCACAGGCGGGTGACGTCATCAGGCCGCGCACGCAGCGTGGTGACACACGCTGCCTTTGCCGGGAGCTCCGGGCGGCCGCGATTCTGCGGCCGCCCGGAGGCCACTGCGGAGCACGGAGCGCTCGCTCTGTGCTCCGCAGTGGTATCTCTTCACCTATATGCGCTCCGGAGGAGTCGCATATAGGTGAAGGCAGCTTGGACAGTGCCCGGGCCACCGCAGCGTCCGGACACTGTGCGCTCACTCGGCCTTCAGTTATATGCGCTCCCTGAGGAGTCGCATATAACTGAAGCGTCCCTGTCGGCGCCCGGGCCATCGCAGCACCCGAGCGCCGACAGTGACTCGAGTATAAGCCGAGGGGGGATTTTTCAGCCCATTTTTTGGGCTGAAAAACTCGGTTTATACTCGAGTATATACGGTATATGTGTGTGTATGTGTGTGCATGCATATGTGTGTACATGTGTATGTGAATGTGTATGTACTGTATATATGTGTGTTTATGTGTATAAACACACATATCCACAATATTGCCCCATTTGCGTCACTAAACATAATCCTGCCTGTTGTGTCCTTTACACATGTAAGCTACAGCCTGATGATGAATTGTATCTGAATATCATTTTTTTATACCCGTCATTCGTCAGGGTTGCGTACGTTTTTAGCTGCTGCAGCCAGACAAAGGGTACGTTCACATGGCATAATTGCAGGGTGCGTTTTGTGGTGTATTTTCCCTTTAATACGCTCTCTATGAGAGCTATGAATTACCATGTCGTCTTCTCCGGCGTACAATCCGATGGTATTGTACGCTGGAGGAGAGAAGTGACAGTCCCCCCGATAGAAGCCGCAGTTCTTGGGGCGTGAAAAATGCCGCGTGAACCCCGCCCTACTGAGCAAAACTTAACACAAAGGGCCCTAGCCCCGGATGTTTTGGGACCCTAGCAACGCCCCTGGTGGACGGTAACCATGGAAACCTGTGTGCACTCGATGTACAGTAGATACAATCTCTCTTATCTCCTGACCAGAGCTACATCAAAGCAGCAATGTATTTAGAAAAAGTCTTCATTTACCTTTCCTTACATGTTGTTAACTAATCTTTGTAGTGAGAAAACGCCTATAAAACATAAAGCACATGGGGCTCCCTCTTGGGCACAGCAGCCTGGATCACCGCGCTGGAGGATTTGAAGGTCTCGATCTCTTCCCCACGGAGGTATTTTCAGGATGTTTGTTATCATAGATTGAACCATTGTTGTTCACATCAGTAGGTTTGTTCTTACTTTTTACCTCTCACAGCTGAGAATTTGTTACAGTTTTAGACTTGCTTCACATCGGCGTCGGAGGTTCTGTTCACAGAAATGAAAACGGACACCTATGGCCGCAACAGATACCAACGGTGCCCGACGGACCCTATTGATTACAATGGATCTGTCCAGTTTACGCCGTGGTGTCCGCTGTGTAGATGAAAGTTAGTGCCGCTTGCTGAGCAATTCCTTCCCTCCTTCCCAAGTGAACTTGCGACGCGCTTGTGACCAAAGCCTCACCCAGTCCAGACAATCCTACTCTGAGCGCCTACTCCTCAGCGCTGACCACGCACCGCGAGCCGGCCATACATCTGAATGAGGAGGGCGGCGCTCGCAGCCATCATCTTCATTCACTTGCATGGGAGCTTACGAACCAAGGGCGTAACCATAGCTATAGCGACTGCTATGGGGCCCAGACGTTGAGGGGCCCCATTCAGGAATAAGATCATTACTCCTTTATGTAGGGAATAAGTAGTTGGTGGCTTTCTGCTCTCCAGCTCTACTATGTGGGTCCTGATATATGGCGGGATTATTTATATCTTTATTTCTACCCATTCTCCTCTATGGGAGTTCCCGGTACAGGGGAGCTCTGTGTTCTCCATTCTGCTCTATGGGAGTTCCCAGTACAGGGGAGAGCTGTGTTCTCCATTCTGTTCTATAGGAGTTCCCAGTACAGGGGAGCGCTGTGTTCTCCATTCTCCTCTATGGGAGTTCCCAGTACAGGGGAGCGCTGTGTTCTCCATTCTGCTCTATGGGAGTTCCCAGTACAGGGGAGAGCTGTGTTTTTCATTCTGTTCTATAGGAGTTCCCAGTACAGGGGAGCGGGGTTCTCCATTCTGTTCTATGGGAGTTCCCAGTACAGGGGAGAGCTCTGTTCTCCATTCTGTTCTATGGGAGTTCCCAGTACAGGGGAGCGCTGTGTTCTCCATTCTGTTCTATGGGAGTTCCCAGTACAGGGGAGAGCTGTGTTCTCCATTCTGTTCTATGGGAGTTCCCAGTACAGGGGAGCGCTGTGTTCTCCATTCTGTTCTATGGGAGTTACCAGTACAGGGGAGCGCTGTGTTCTCCATTCTCCTCTATGGGAGTTCCCAGTACAGGGGAGAGCTGTGTTCTCCATTCTGTTCTATGGGAGTTCCCAGTACAGGGGAGCGCTGTGTTCTCCATTCTGTTCTATGGGAGTTCCCAGAACAGGGGAGCGCTGTGTTCTCAATTCTGTTCTATGGGAGTTCCCAGTACAGGGGAGCGCTGTGTTCTCCATTCTGTTCTATGGGAGTTCCCAGTACAGGGGAGTGCTGTGTTCTCCTTGCTGGTCTATGGGAGTTCCCAGCACAGGGGAGCGCTGTGTTCTTCATTCTGCTCTATCGGAGTTCCCAGTACAGGGGAGCTCTCTGTTGTCTATTCTGTTCTATGGGAGTTCCCAGTACAGGGGAGCGCTGTGTTCTCCATTCTTCTCTATGGGAGTTCCCAGTACAGGGGAGCGCTGTGTTCTCCATTCTGTTCTATGGGAGTTCCCAGTACAGGGGAGCGCTCTGTTCTCCATTCTGTTCTATGGGAGTTCCCAGTACAGGGCAGCGCTGTGTTCTACATTCTCCTCTATGGGAGTTCCCAGTACAGGTGAGAGCTGTGTTCTCCATTCTGTTCTATGGGAGTTCCCAGTACAGGGGAGCGCTCTGTTCTCCATTCTGTTCTATGGGGGTTCCCAGTACAGGAGAGTGCTGTGTTCTCCATTCTTTTCTATGGGAGTTCCTAGTACAGTGGAGCAATGTGTTGAATCATACTCAGAACTTTCTAGGAATAGAATGGAGCGTTGTGCGTAAGTGTGACCGGATCTCCATTCTGAGCCAACACTTTCGGGTTCCTATTCCTGACATTGGTGCAGTTCCTAGAGCAGAGCCTCGCACCTATCAGACAAGCAATATACCATGAAAGCACAAGATGAGAACATTCCTTAAAGTTTGACACAAAGTAACTTCCTTGGAGACTGTGTCAGGAACAAGTCAATATGGGATGTTCACATCTTATGAAGCCAATTCCTTTTGATTTGCCATCAAAGTTCATTGTGAGACATCCACTTTAATAACTGAATCTTATAGTAAGACATAACCAGCAAAGCATTCACACCCTCTCAAGATGTGACTACCCCTTTAAGAGGGAAGTTTTCCAGAACAAAGGCTCCTGTAGCTCCTTCTGGTTACATTGTATAACGTCCTCATACATTTGGCTTCCCCTCTGGCTGCTGCAGTCTCCTTCCTGTGGCCCCTCAGACGAGCACCTATCGATATCTGTGTCATTAGCGTTACCTTTCAGGAATACACTGGGAACCTTGTTCTGCTCTGCTATATGGGCTGCAGTCATTAGGAAGGAGTCTTGTGCTGGGGCTGCATTCGGAGTGACCCCTTACATCTGCTGCGGGCGGTGTTCCTCCCGGGCAGCTTAGAGTGAACGGTCAGGGAATAGCCCGGAGGCGCTGGAGCTTCTGCACGTTCCACATGACGCAGCGTCGCCTAATGAGAAGTCGCCCTCTTCTCCCGAGTTCTCAAAGTTTTCCGTTGTTGCCCGCGAGTCGGCGGCCGCCGCAGAAAGTTCATTAAAGGTCTCGTTTACGACTGTTTATTTTATTTAAAATTTTATGTCCACAAAAATGAAAAACCGCCGGAATTGGACTTTGATGCAATTATCATTATATCAAACCTCATTAGGAAGTGATTAGCTCTCACAAAACGTATCATTTGTTTAATGAGTTTAAGGGCCTCGGGGCCCCGCTTTATTGCAGCCAATGCTTCAGCTATTATAGGAATGAAGCTCTGGCAGCTCGTCCAGATATGAAGATAAATATTAGATGGGTCTACTGATCGCTCGGGCCGGGGGATCACAAGACAAAGTCCAACCCGTCTACAGAGCGGGCTACAATATGGACGCATTCCGTTACAGTCTAAGAACGTTGCATATAGGACTCACTTGGAGAAACTTGATGGAAATATGTGTTTTTTTCAAGTGTCGGACTGGGGTGCTCTAGGACCCGCTGGTGGAATTGATTCTTGGGGCCACCAGTGGAGATGATCCTTTGGGCCACCAGTGGAGATGATTCTTGGGGCCCACCCGTGGAGGTGATTCTTGGGCCCACCAGTGGAGATGATTCTTGGGTCCACCAGTGGAGCTGATTCTTGGGGCCACCAGGGGAGTTGATTCTTGAGGCCCACCAGTGGAGATGATCCTTTGGGCCACCAGTGGAGATGATTCTTGGTGCCACCAGTGGAGATGATCCTTTGGGCCCACCAGTGGAGATGATTCTTGGGTCCACCAGTGGAGATGATTCTTGGGGCTACCAGTGGAGTTGATTCTTGAGGCCACCAGTGGAGTTGATTCTTGAGGCCCACCAGTGGAGATGATCCTTTGGGCCACCAGTGGAGATGATTCTTGGTGCCACCAGTGGAGATGATCCTTTGGGCCCACCAGTGGAGATGATTCTTGGGGCCACCAGTGGAGTTGATTCTTGGGGCCCACCAGTGGAGATGATTCTTGGGACCACCAGTGGAGTTGATTCTTAGGGCCCACCAGTGGAGTTAATCCTTTGGGCCCACCAGTGGAGATGATTCTTGGGGCCACCAGTGGAGCTGATTCTTGGGTCCACCAGTGGAGGTGATTCTTGGAGCCCACCAGTGGAGGTGATTCTTGGGGCCACCAGTGGAGTTGATTCTTGGGGCCACCAGTGGAGTTGATTCTTGGGGCCCACCAGTGGAGTTGATTCTTGGGGTCCACCAGTGGAGATGATTCTTGGGGCCCACCAGTGGAGATTATTCTTGGGGCTCACCAGTGGAGTTAATTCTTGGAACCCTACCTATAGCTTCCGGTACATGACACCTCTTGCTGTCTGTTTCTCTTTTACCAGAAGAATATAAAACTTCTGCAACTCCTTAAAAGTCTATAAAACCAGGCAAAAGCTCTCCTCTTTGGCCATATCTATTATAGAGGCAGATCATGCAGCTACCATGTGGCCCTAAGACAGACCGGACATAGACCTGGTTTATTCCACCTTCTTTGTGATTCGAGGGGAATGGCCACGAGGGTCATTGAACAGGAATGGAGAGGCTACAAAAATGAGTAGAACCTTTTGACAGGTGGCAAAAGTCTGGCCCAAAAAAGAGGGCCTGGTTTAATTTTTAAAACCTTACTGCCCCCTAGTATGACACAATTGTACTAATAAAGTTGTTGGTATGACACATTTTTTTTTAAATGCAACATTTCCTACAGGGCTTAACTATCCAACTTGTTACTCGAACGTGACCCGATGAGTTTACAGAAAATGACTGATTTCCACCCTTTGGAAACCCCTCTAATAAGGTCACACATAGTTACCTAGTATGTAAGACTTAAAAAAAAAGACATACATTCATCCAATTCTGCTTATTATCCTTCGGTGATGATCCAGAATAAGACAAAATCCACAAAAAAAAACAGAAGCCAATTATCCTCATTTACAGGAAAAATTCCTTCCGGACTCCAATATGGTAATTATTACATCTAGAAATGTCTTCAGACCCTTCTCCAGAATCCCGGTCACTAGAACTTGTTCTATTATTACATCTAGAAATGTCTCCAGACCCTTCCCCCAGAATCTCCCGGTCACTATAACTTGTTATATTATTACATCTAGAAATGTCTCCAGACCCTTCTCCAGAATCCCGGTCACTATAACTTGTTCTATTTTTTACATCTAGAAATGTCTCCAGACCCTTCTCCAGAATCCCGGTCCACTATACTTATTATATTATTACATCTGAAATGTATCCAGACCCTCTGCAGAATCCGGTCACTAGAACTTGTTATATTATTACATCAAAGAAATGTATCCAGACCTTCCAGAATCCCTGTCACTATAACTTGTTATATTATTACATCTAGAAATGTATCCAGACCCTTCTCCAGAATCCTGGTCAATATAACTCGTTCTATTATTACATCTAGAAATGTCTCCAGACCCATCTGCAGAATCCTGGTCACTAGAACTTGTTTATTATTACATCTAGAAATGTATCCAGACCTTCTCCAGAACCCCGGCACTAAACTTTTTTAAAATTATTACATCTAGAAATGTATCCAGACCCTTCTCCAAACCCCGGTCACTATAACTTGTTCTTTTTATTACATCTAGAAATTATCCAGCCCCTTTTCCAGATCCCGGTCACTATAACTTTTTTCTTTATTACATCTAGAAATGTACCCAACCCTTCCCCAGAATCCCAGTCACTATAACTTGGTTTATTATTAAATTAGAAATGTGTCCAGACCCTTTCCCAGAATCCTAGTCACTATAACTTGTTATATTATTATATCTAGAAATGTATCCAGCCCTTTCCAGAATCTGGTCACTATAACTTGTTATATTATTACATCTAAAAATGTATCCAGACCCTTCTCCAGAATCCCGGTCACTATAACTTGTTCTATTATTACATCTAGAAATGTATCCAGAACCCTTCTCCAGAATCCCGGTCACTATAACTTGTTTTTTATTATTACATCTAGAAATGTACCCAGACCCTTCCCCAGAACCCCAGTCACTATAACTTGTTTATTATTAAATCTAGAAATGTGTCCAGCCCCTTTCCCTCCAGAATCTGGGTCACTATAACTTGTTATATTATTATATCTAGAATGTATCCAACCCTTTTCCAGAATCCTGGTCACTTTTAACTTGTTCTATTATTACATCTAGAAATTTCCAGACCCTTCTCCAGAATCCTGGTCACTATAACTTGGTATTTATTACATCTAAAAATTTTCCCTTCCAACCTTCTCCAGAATCCCGTCACTATAACTTTTTATTATTATTCATCTAAAATGTATCCAGACCCTTCTCCAGAATCCTGGTCACTATAATTGTTCTATTTTTAAAATTTTCTAGAAATGTATCCAGACCCTTCTCCAGAATCCTCATTTATACTACTTGCCCCCCGCTATATTATTTTTTTTATCTATATAACTCTATAGTGTCACACTTTACAGATGTCCAGCTTTGGTTTATTAGGTTTTAACGGGCCCAATGTCTGAATGAGCTTCTTGATATTATTTTGGGTTTTAGGGTTGCTTTGGTTCCTTCCCACATGGACAAAACACACACAAATAGCAGGACATCTGTCACCGAGCTGGAGCCTTTAACATTAGGGCATTACCAAGGGTCCCACACAGACATGAGGTCCTGTAGATGAGTGTCCGCCAACTCCAGTCCTCAAGGCCCACCAGCAGGTCATGTTTTCAGGCTCCCTGGCAGAATGTACTAACAATAGTTATATCACCTGTGCACTGATAAGGAAAGCCAAAAACATGACCTGTTGGGAGACCTTGGGGACTGGAGTTGGGGACCTGCTGTAAAGAAATCTCAAATATGACTGAGAAGAAACAATTTAAACACCCTTTGGAGTTGACCATTGCCTTATCAGACAGTGACTCTGGGCAGCTCTGTGACATTACAGCAATATACAGAATCTATGAATATACATCACATATCAATACTTATCATCAATAGAGCTAGAAACACACATAGAAAATGAAGCTGATAAATCATCATTAAACACGCTTCAGTATTCTAGACAATATTTGCCACAGTAAAAAAATACTTGGAAACACTACAAAAACTCGATTCTTAGAAATCTTGAATCCAAGGTTTTCCAAGAAGACTCCCGATGAGCGTGTTTAAAGAAAAACAGATGTCAATCTAAAATCCGCATGGAAGGTCGGAAAATAAAAGGGAAGACGTCCCGGAGGTGAAAGAGGCCGAATTCCAAAAACTTCCTGGAGGGAGAAATAAGCTCAGTTGCTGTAACTGGGAGGGAAAGAAGAGGAAAACAGATGGAGATGAAGATTACTTACGTCACCGTAACAGCGCAGAGTTCCCACTCGCCAGGCGGCCTCAGACCCCGAGCGGTTGGTGTCAGTGATCACGATCTGGGAGACCGGTAAGTGCTCCTTAAAGGTCAAAAACCCTATATCGTGTGTCCTGAGGGGTGTAATGCAAGGAGGAGAGAAGTGGGAAACAACAATGGAGAAGATTGGGGAAGAAGATGGGAAAGGAGGAAAAGGGAAATTAGGAAGAGGAAGTGAAGAAAAGCAGAAGGGGAAAAAAAAAGGAAAAGGAAGATGAAAAATTTAATAATGAACAATGAGAAAGGAAAGAAAAATAAAAGGAGCAACAGAGAAGGGAAAAAGAAGACAAAAAAAGTGGGTAAAACCCGGGAAAGGGAAACGGAAGCGAAACCAAGAAAAAGAAGAAAAAATGAAAGGAGATTAAAAGAAGAATTAGACAAAGGAAGAAGGAGGAAAGAAAGGGAATGGGAAACAGAAAAGGGAAAAGGAGAAGGAGAAAGCAGGAAAAGAAAGAAGGAGTCAAAGTTTTATCAAATGAAGAAGAAAAGGTAAGGAGAAATGGAAAAGATGGATATAAAAAAAGATAAGGGGAAAAGGAAGAGGAAGTAGAAACAGGGAAAGGAGAAAAAGGAGAGGCAAAAAAGAAAAAAACAAGTCAAAAAGTTAGAAAGAGTTAGAAGTGGAGACAGAAGTGGAAGAAAATTTAGACACAGGAAGAAGGAGGAAGAAAAGAGAAAGGGAATGAGAAAACAGTGAAAGAAAGAAGAGAGAAAAATTACAGTGAGGAACGGGAAGAGAAATTTAAAAGAGCAATATAAAGAAGAGAGAATAGGATGAAATAAAAGAAAAGATGGGAAAAGAAAACAGGAAAAGAGAGATAAAAAAATAGAAAAATGAGGAAGGACGAGAGAAAGGAAAGTGGAAACAGAAACCAGAGAAGGGGAAGAAAAGAATCAGGAACAGAAAAAGAAGAGAAAGAATCAGTAGAGGAAGAAGAAAAGGAAATAAAAAAATGGAAGATAAGGATATAAAAGGGAGAAGGAAAGAGGAAGTGGAAACAGGAGTGAAAGAAAGCAAAAAAGTAAAAAAAAAAAAACAGAAAAAGAAAGATGAAGACAAAAGTAGACAAAGTAAAGAGGAGGAAGGAAAGGGAAACAGAAAAAGGAGAAAGGAAAGAAAAAAACCAAAAAATGGAAATGAAAGAAGGCAAAAAATGGACAAGGACATAAGAAGAAGTAAAAAGGGGAAAAGCAAACGGGAGAGCCAAAAAGAGAGAAGGAAAGGAATGAAAGGAGAGGTGAGAAAGAAAGGAGCAAATGGGAGAAAGTTGAGGGAAGAGGAAGAACAAGGTCATAAAAAGAAGAAATTGATTGACAAAGGGGAAGCAAAGATGGGAAGTGAAAGAAAACAACATGAGAAGGAGAAAAGGAAAACATTATGAAATAGAAGATGGAGAAAAAGAATATGAAATTGATGAAAATAAAAAAAAACAAGGGGAAGAAGATGGAGAAAAAGAATATTAAATTGATGAAAATAAAAAACAAGGAGGAGAAGAAGAAGAAGAGGAAGAAGAAGAAGAGGCACAAGAAGACGAGGAAGAAGAAGAGGAAGAGAAAGAGGAGGAAGAAGAAGAGGAAGAGGAGGAAGAAGAAGAGGAAGAGGAAGAAGAGGAAGAAGAGGAGGAAGAAGAAAAGGAAGAAGAGGAGGAAGAAGAAGAAGAAGAAGACGAGGAAGAAGAAGAAGAGGAAGAAGAAGAAGGAAGAAGAAGAAGAAGAGGAAGAAGAAGAAGAAGAAGAGGAAGAAGAAGAAGAAGAAGAAGAAGAAGAAGAGGAAGAAGAAGAAGAATAAAACTGGTCAGTGATTTATTGCACATATTTAAAGATTTGATAAAATAATCAAAAACCTACATCCTGGGCTCATTTTCACCAGAGGTAGGAAAGGCAGGATTCAGCAAACAATAGATGCAGCAGAGCTGGGTTTACGGCGCACCCCTGTGTGATTTCTCACCATGTTACCTGCTGTTTCCATGGAACTGTGATATTTGTAACATGATGATGAACAATGCGGTGCCAAAGAGTTATATGATGCACTCGTCTCTGCTACACGTGCAGGTCAAACAAAACCTGTAGCAATGGTGACCGTGATCTGCTCCCAAGAGCTTGCAATCAAACCACTTCATTTCCTCTCTGTCTATTATATGAGAGGGTTCCAGCTGCTGAACGTGACTGATTTTACCAAGAGATTTACAGGTAACATATGATTACAGATAAAATAAGCGCTTTCTATGAATAGAGTGAGAATGAGCGCATCCGATGTCCTGCACAGCCAGGTAAAAGGCGGGGACCGGACCTTTCCCCCCCAAGAGGGGCCGCCGCACAC
>JAODAL010065098.1:0-18392 GCA_025379985.1 Phyllomedusa bahiana | reverse complement strand
AATATTACGCAGACTGATTGTCAGCTCTGGGGTCAGCATTTTTAGTATAATATAAACCCACAGAGCTGACAACCAGTCTGCAGTTATAAAATACTGGGTATGCCATACTACACCCCTAAATGACACAGTATACACTTTATTGTGGTTTTTTTTTTGTGTATGTGTCTGATTCTAAACATCAAACCCCCTCCATAACCCCGCCCTGGTAACTCCGCCCTGGTAACCATGCCCCCACTGGGGCCGCAGAAAAATTGTCTCGCATAAAACCAGTCCCTAGTGGAAAAAAGGTTGGAGACTGCTGCTTTAAGAAATTTGCCATATCTGCTTGTGGTTGTCCACATGCCAGAAACTGAAAGAAGATTGGTTAATTAAAAGTGGGTGTAATTGTTGAAAGGGGTGTGGCTTGTACAAAGTTGTGTTGGTTGAGGGGTCCAGTGCACGCTCTGCCCAGGGGCCCACAATGCTTTTAAGACGGCCCTGGCTGCGGCTGCTCCTCAGTCCTGCTCTTCTGGAGCCGCGGCTGAGCTGTCTCTGTCGGGACAGGGAGCAGAGGGAGGGTTAACACTGACAGAACGGCAGTATACAGGATATCAGCAAAGGACATCAGAGCAGGAAGCTGTGCCCCCTCCTCTGCCTCCTGATGTTATCTGCTGGATCCTACTATGGTAGCAACTCCTCTCTGTCCTGACCAGGCCCGGATTGACCATAGGGCAAACTGGGCATTTGCCCGGCGGGCCGCCGGGCCGGCTCGGATCGCCCGCCAAGGAGGACGGTGTTCCCCCCCGGCGAGCCCCGAGTCCCGGCACCGGTCTGTGGTGTGCTACAGGGGCCACAATGGTCGCATCAGCAACCGGACCCATGTGGCAGGGGGCCGACAAGCCCCCCTTGCCACATGGCTGCACGGCCGGGTCACAGACCCAGCCATGCAGCCATCAATGCCGCCGCCTGCACCGCGCGGTGCAAGCAGCGGCCGAGGCTGAACAGCTGGGATATACTGATCCCGTCTGTTCAGCTCCCAGGAGACCGCGGGGCAAGCACGCGATGTAATGACGTCATCGCGCGCCTGCTCCGCGGCCCCCACTCAGGTAAGAGCGGACGCTCCAGACGGACGTGGAGAAGAAGAAGGGACAGCGGGTGAGCATTATTTGTTTATTTTTTTTTAAACTACTTACTGTCCCTGGCTGCCTATAATAGCCCTGCCCGGCTATATGATGCCCTGCCTGGTACCTATACCCTGCCCTGGCTATATGATGCCCTGCCCTGGCTACCTATACCCTGCCCTGGCTACCTATACCCTGCCTGGCTATATGATACCCTGCCCTGGCTACCTATACCCTGCCCTGGCTATATGATGCCCTGCCCTGGCTACCTATACCCTGCCTGGCTGTATGATGCCCTGCCCTGGCTACCTTTCCCCCTACCTGGTACCTTTTACCTCCCCTGGCTAAACGATGCCCTGCCCTGGCTACCTATACCCTGCCCTGGCTATATGATGCCCTGCCTGCTATACCCTGCCCTGGTATATGATGCCTGCCCTGGTTTACCTATCCCTGCCTGGCTATATGATGCCCTCCCCTGGCTACCTATACCCTGCCTGGCTATATGATGCCCTGCCCTGGCTACCTCGGCCCTGCCCTGGCTATATGATGCCCTGCCCTGGCTATATGTTGTCCTGCCCTTGCTACCTATCCCCTGCCCTGGCTGCCTATACCCTGCCCTGGTTGCCTATACTGCCCTGGCTACCTTTATACCCTGCCCTGGTACCTTTATACCCTGCCTGGCTGCCTATACCCTGCCCACTATCCCCTTTGCCCACCTATACCCTGCCCTTGCTGCCTATAATAGCCCTGGCCGCCTATACCCTGCCCTGGCTCCCTATACTATCCCTGGCTGCCTATACCCTGCCCTGGCTGCCTATAACCTGCCCTGGCTGCCTATACCTTGCCTCCCTGCCTATCCCTTGCCCTGCCTGCCAAATACCTGCCCTGGCTGCCTATAACCTTCCCTCCCTCCCTATACCCTGCCCTGGCTGCCTATAATAACCTGGCTACCTACACCCTCCCCTGGCTGCCTAAAACCTCCCCCGGCTGCCTATACACTGCTCTGGTGCCTTAATGCCCTGCCTACCTATACACTGCCCTGGCTGCCTATCCACTTGCCCTGCCTACCTATATACTGCCCTACCTACAAATATACTGCCCCTGCCTGCCCATAACCCCCCCCTGCCTACCTATATACTGGCCCTGTCTCCCTATATACTGCCCCTCCCTTTGCCTATATACTGTCCCTGTCTGCCTATAAGCGGCCCTGCCTGCCTGTATTCTGTCCCTGCCTGCTGGCTTTACTGCCCCTGCCTGCCTGCATACTGTCCCTTGCCTACAAAATACTGGCCTGCCTACCTATATACTGGCCTGCCTACCTACATACAGGCCCTGCCTGCCTAATGGTGGTCTTCCTATTTAATGCACTTATCTGACATTTTTTTAATTCTAATTTTCGGGTCTAACAGCTTTTTGGGGAATTGATAGGAAAGTGCTGAAAAAGAGGAGTTTAAAGATGTATTTGTGGTAAATTCTACGGACAAGTAGTAACCACTAGAAGAAACACTGCATTTCTGTACTGGACAGAGAAAGAAATGGAAGGGAACAACAAGGGAAGGCATCATGGAGGTTTGGGTCAGATGGAGAAGAAAAGGAGAAGAGAACAACTCCCATCAGAGATGACGTCTCCTGTGAGTCCCTGCTGTCAGGGGTCATTTTACTTCTATGTTGAATCAGTGCTGTATTCATGTGATGGTGACCTGACTACTGGGGATGTGATTGGTTGTACTGTAGGTTATGTTGGTGCTTATGTAGTGTCAGTATGGGCTTGTGCCTGATTGTAAAGCGCACACCTGACTCTGTGAAGAGGGGTTTCTCTGCACCACTTTTTTTTTTGCTTGTATGTAGGGAGCTCTCACACGGAGCGGTTTTGGTGCATTTTTTAATGCGTTTTTTTTGTGCAGAAATGTACAGCATTAACTGCTCTGTCTTTCTGCACAAAAACTCACCAAAAACGCGCCAAAAGTGCTCCGTGTGAAAGCAGCTTTACAGTGTACTGTAGTTTATTTTAGAAAGTGGCGAGGTGCGAGAACAAGAGACATTTTGTAAGCGGATATTGTATGTGGGCTGGTGGGGGCTTAGTGCCAGGGCTGATTTTTATTCCCAGTCCGGCCCTGGTCCTGACCACCCCCCAGCCTGACAGATGTAGTTATAAGTGCAGGTCAGTGTGCAGTAGGTGTGAGTGTGTGTGTATACTTGTATAGAAATGTGTGCGAGTGTCAGGAAGGGAGGGGGAGAGACATATGGGGTGTTCGGAAGCCTGTCCAGTGTTATCCTGCCCATTGGCTCTGTGTATCTGAGCCTATCCTGTGGTATATTATCTGTTGGGCTTGTGATCTAAGCCTATCCATTATATCTTAGCTTATCTATTATAATTCTTGTTTTTATTGAGTTTAAAATGTGTTAGAAAAACTTTAAAAATAAATTTATGTGCATTGCTATTTTATGTAAGCAATAACTTTTCTGGAAAGGGACCTATATGAGAGATTGTTTTTGCTGAGCCTAAGTGTAGTTTGCATTGGTACTATTGCTTTTTTTAAGCATTTACCATGAGGGGTAATTAAGGATCTACTTTAATTTACTAAACCTTAACCTATACAGCAATACAAATTATATTACATTTTTTTACTATTAGTTTATATATATATATATAATAATATATATATTATTATATATAATATATATATATATATATATATATATAATATATATATATATATATATATATATATATATATATATTTAGGCTTGCAAGTGTTTGATTTCAACAGAGCAAATGAGCATGTTTACAGCGTGCAAATGTGCGCTCTGTAAATGTACGTTGTGTGAACTTCCTTGTAAGTTGGGGGCATTTTCAAGCTCGGTGCCTAGGGCAGTCTGAGGTGTAAATAGGGTCCTGCCTGTACCGGGTGCTTAATAACCTCTTCCATGGTGGCTGATTTGGTCGACATCTGAGCTGCGGTGTTAAAGGGAATGTGTCATCAAAAAATGACTTATTGTTTAACTCACATTTTTATGTTAAACACATTTTTTAGGAATTTTTGGTTATGTTTTTTTTAATTTTCCATATCACTTTCAATATTTTTTTAATAATTCTTAAGTCCTGTAGTTTTCACTTTGGCCACTAGGCCTAATAATCGTCTGACACTTCCTGCTCTGTTTAGAGAGCTTTTCAGCAGTGTGCTCATTATCAGTAAAAGCAAGGTCACACTGAAAGACACCATTGTGTACAGACAACACAGAATCCACCAGTAACAAGAGGAGATGTCACAGTTCCCCCCCTCCCTCCTCTCCTCTCCCCTCACAGTGAAAACTATCCTATAGACGTCTATGGGACAGAAACTGTCTTAAGAATCCTATGTGCATGAAACTGCTGTAAAGTATCTCTATGACTGCTGTTAAAGCAGTGCAAGCAAGAATGTCTTCCCCACAATTATATATAGACGGCCGAATAGAGAAATCTACAGTCAGGAAATAAAAATGAATGAGAGGAAAAGAATATGGATCAGGGTCTTGATTTAATAGGTAAAAAAAAAAATTGCCGACATATTCCCTTTAACCGTGAAGCACTGCCCGCATCCTCACACCACATGTGATATTTTTAGGGGATTGCCTTGGCACAGATCAAGAATGTGTCTTTTGCGGTAATAGAAAAGTCCACAGCAGAGCAGGTCTTAAAAAAAAAAAAAAAACTGACATTTTGTCGGCCTTTTATTGCTAGGTTGCAATGTAGATCTATGTAGAAGCAGTCTAAGGCTATATTCACACGGCGTAATTGTGGGGCGCAGGGGCGTCGCTAGGCTGTTTTATTCAGGGCTCGGGCCCCGAATAAAACACCCTGTGCCCCGAGTCTCCCGGGCTCCAGGCCTCTGCGCTGGGCCTGGAGCACCGACTGGCCCTCCAGCTGCATGTGCGTCCGCTGGACGCACACTCAGCTGAGGGCTTCTGCGGAGCAGAGAGCGAGTGCTCCCTGCCCCGCAGACAGTGTCGACCCCGCAGGTCCGACACAGTGGGGCCGCCGGGTCCTCACAGCGCTGAGGACCCGCCGCGGCCCCGTGCGCCTCAGCCGGCAGCGTCGCGAAGATGTGATGTCATCGCGACGCTGCCTTTTCTTGGGCGCACAGCGCGTCACAGGCCGTGCGCCCGAGGAGC
Source organism: Phyllomedusa bahiana (assembly GCA_025379985.1). NCBI lineage: Eukaryota > Metazoa > Chordata > Amphibia > Anura > Hylidae > Phyllomedusa > Phyllomedusa bahiana. The sequence continues at coordinate 13,140 of JAODAL010065098.1, read as the reverse complement.
TGCCGGAGGAGCGTGGGCTGAAGAGGACGGAGCGCGCTCGCCGGGGGAGTTAAGGTGAGTATGAATGTTGTTATTTTTAACGCGTTAACCTGCCTCAGTGCCCTATATACTGCCTATGCCCCATAAATTGCCTGCCTGTGGCCCCATACGCCTGCCTGAGCCCCCATATCCCTGCCTGTGGCCCCCCATATACTGCCTGTGCCCCCTATATGCTGCCTGTGGCCCCCATATACTGCCTGTGGCCCCCATATCCCTGCCTGTGGCCCCCCTATCCTGTCTGTGGCCTCCATATCCCTGCCTGTGCACCTATATGCCTGCCTGTGGCCCCCATATACAGCCCGTGGCCCCATATCCCTGCCAGTGCCCCTATTATCCCTGCCTGTGGCCCCCAAATCCCTGTCTGTGCCCCTATAATGCCTGCCTGTGCCCCTATTATCCTGCCTGTGGCCCCCATATACTGCCTGTGGCCCCCATATCCCTGCCTGTGGCCCCCATATACTGCCTGTGGCCTCCATATCCCTGCCTGTGCCCCTATAATGCCTGCCTGTGGCCCCCATATACTGCCCGTGGCCCCCATATCCCTGTCTGTGCCCCTATAATGCCTGCCTGTGGCCCCATATCCATGCCTGTGGCCCCCATATCCCTGCCTGTGGCCCCATATGCTGCCTGTGCCCCTATAATGCCTGCCTGTGGCCCCATATCCTGCCTGTGGCTCCCATATCCCTGCCTGTGGGCCACATATTCTGCCTGTGGCCCCCATATCCCTGCCTGTGGCCCCCATATCCCTGCCTGTGGCTCCCATATGCTGCCTGTGGCCCCCATATCCCTGCCTGTGGCCCCCATATCCCTGCCTGTGGCCCCCATATGCCTGCCTGTGGCCCCCATACGCCTGCCTGTGGCCACCATATGCCTGCCTGTGGCCACCATATGCTGCCTGTGCACCTATATACCTGCCTGTGGCCCCCATATACTGCCTGTGTCCCTATATACCTGCCTGTGGCCCCCATATACTGCCTGTGTCCCTATATACCTGCCTGTGGCCCCCATATACTGCCTGTGTCCCTATATACCTGCCTGTGGCCCCCATATACTGCCTCAGTGACCCCATATACTGCCTCAGTGACCCTATATTCTGCCTCAGTGCCCCTATATACCTTCTTGTGGCCCCTATATACTGCCTCAGTGCCCCCATATACTGCCTGTGGCCCCATATACTGCCTCAGTGCCCCTATATACTTGCCTGTGGCCCCATATACTGCCTGTGCCCCCCTATATACTGCCTTTGGCCCCTATATACCTGCCTGTGGCCCCATATATCTGCCTGTGGCCCCATATACTGCTTCAGTGCCCCTATATACCTAACTGAGGGGACTGCTATACCTATAATTAAGGAGTTGCTGGAAATGTGAGGATTCTAAGATATTTGTGTCCAAATCCTCAGGGACGAGTCTTGGAGCAATCAGCATGAAGGTGTGAACCGGATGGAGAAGAAAAGGGAAAGTGAACGATGCTGATCAGAAAAGACGTCTCCGGTGAGTCACTAAATGTAACTGCAGTGTAATCACTTATATGTCTGCAGAGCCTACATAGTATCTACCACTATCTGGTCCCTGTATGGCGGTAATATATGTCTCTAGGGCCTGTGTGCAGTGGATAGTCACATGTGGGGGTTGCGTTCGGTCAGGGTTCTGGCAGGGATTATTTGAGCCTTAAGTAGTAATAGTTTGGGATCTTGGTTTTGTAGGAGGGTTTTAGTAACAATCACTTGTCTGGTAGATTTGCTCCATGTGTAGGTGGATGTTTTGGTGACTGTTTAGGGGTATTGTCATATGAAGGTGAGAAGTTCTGAAAAAGTAAATTTGTCATTGGTGATTTTTACTGTACAGTGACTGCTGAGGAGATGGACGGGATCTGTGTGGGATGTGCAGAAAATTAGTGACAGGAACAGAAGGTTTTTCTCTGTAAAAAAACATCCGCAGTTCACAATGAGGCGCGAAAAATGTCTTGTGAACCCAGCCCTACCCAGAAAAACACAAAGGGCCAGAGCCACGGATGTTTTAGGACCCTAGCAACGCCCCTGGTGGGGCGTACAGTAAGCGTAAGCACCGCAAATAAGTGACGTCACTTATCTCCCCTGACGTAGAATACGACCGTTTTTCCAGTGAGCGTGAGATTTCTCAATTTCCAAACATCCAGTTTCCTCTGGACTTTGGGTCTGACCTCCTCCCAACTGTCCTGACCGTCTTGACGCTCTGTGAATTTGACTCCCAACACTTTGATGGTGTCGACCACAGGGACCCCAACATCCACAGTGTTACAGTAACCTCCAAACACTTTTAGCTCACATTTACTCCAGTTAACCCTGAAAGCAGAGGCTTCACAAAATATATTGATGTGTAGCTTAGGTCAGCCACATTCTCTGATACAATACATATGTCATCCATATAACTGAGAGCTTTGAGTTTGCTCCCTTTGCCACCAGGTATGGAGAACCCTTTTATTATCTTGTCCTGTCTAAGCATACAGAGTAAAGGCTCCATAGCACATATGAAGACAAGCAGGGAGAGTGGGCACCCCTGCCTAACCCCAGAGGATACGCAGATCCTTTCTGTTTGGTAACCATTAACCAAGATCTTGCTAGTGATATTGGAGTACAGGCTTTTAACCGCATCAGAAAAGGCTGCGGAAAACCCATAGCAGCCAGTACTGCAAAAAGAAAGTGATGGGACAGGCAATCGAAAGCTTTCTCCAAATCAATCGCCAGGACACATAGGGTTCTATTTCTTTGCAGTCCGTCCCAGATAATATCCCTGAGCAGGGAGAGATTCGCTGTAATAGACCTGCTAGGAACAGTGCATACCTGTTCCTCTTGTACCACTTGACTGACGACCTGCCCCATCCTTTTGGCCAGAAGTTTAGCAAAACCCTTGTAGTCAACATTTAGTAAGGTGATCGGTCGCCAGTTTCTAATATCAGCCCGGTCGCCCTTTTTAAAGATTAACACCACAACACATTCTCTCATGCTGTCTGATAAACGATTTGTCTGCCACATAAAGCGAAAAACCTGCAGAAGTTCAGGGGCCAACAGATCCCAGAAGCGCACATAGAATTCAACTGGGAGTCCATCCAACCCAGGGGTTTTATTTCTGGGCATAGAGTTGAAAATAAACTTGAGCTCTGTGTCGGTGATTTGGCGTGAGAGGGCCTCTAGGTCCTGCTGGTGAATAGTGTGAGCTAGAGAATTTATAACATCATGTTCAAGATTTGGGTCACAGGGTTTAGCCTTATACAGATCCATATACACTCACCGGCCACTTTATTAGGTACACCATGCTAGTAACGGGTTGGACCCCCTTTTGCATTCAGAACTGCCTCATTTCTTCGTGGCATAGATTCCACAAGGTGTTGCAACGATGCTCAATTGGTACCAAGGGGCCCAAAGAGTGCCAAGAAAATATTCCCCACACCATGACACCACCACCACCAGCCTGAACCGTTGATACAAGGCAGGATGGATCCATGCTTTCATGTTGTTGACGCCAAATACTGACCCTACCATCGAATGTCGCAGCAGAAATCGAGGCTCATCAGACCAGGCAACGTTTTTTCCAATCTTCTACTGTCCAATTTCGATGAGCTTGGGCAAATTGGAGCCTCAGTTTCCTGTTCTTAGCTGAAAGGAGTGGCACCGGTGTGTTTCTGCTGCTGTAGCCCATCTGCCTCAAAGTTCGCCGTTACTGTGCGTTCATGCGATGCTCTTCTGCCTACCTTGGTTGTAACGGGTGGCATAATTTGAGTCACTGTGTGCCTTTCTATCAGCTCAAACCAGTCTGCCCATTCTCCTTTGACTCTGGCATCAACACAGCATTTCCGCCCACAGGACTGCCGCTACTCGGAAGTTTTTTCTTTTTCGGACCATTTCTGTAAACCCTAGAGATGGTTGTTGCGTGAAAATCCCAGGAGTCAGCAGTTTTTTGAAATACTCAAACCAGCCCTTCTGGCACCAAAACCATGCCACGTTCAAAGGCACTCAAATCACCTTTCTTCCCCATACTGCTGCTCGGTTTGAACTGCAGGAGATTGTCTTGACCATGTCTACATGCCTAAATGCACTGAGTTGCCGCCATGTGATTGGCTGATTAGAAATTAAGTGTTAACGAGCAGTTGGACAGGTGTACCTAATAAAGTGGCCGGTGAGTGTAATAGTGGTGTTCTGCAGCAGTGACTTCCTGTCCTCTTACTAATGAGCCATCAGCAGCCTTTAAAAGGTTAATAGTTGATTTCGGCTAAGTCATCTTCTTAAATAAGAAGCGTGAATATTTTTCATCTTGATCTAGGAGGGTGAGCTTAGCTTTGTTTACCTCTATCTCTCATGACATCAGCTACTTCCTTTCTAGCAATACAAAGTTGCTCACTGACATCAAACCCCGCCTCCTGAAACTTATGAAGGCATTGTAATTTAGTGTAAGCACAGGTGTATAAGGCTCTTTTACGTGCTGCATCCCTTACCCTGGCGCGTTTGAAGAAAACCCGAATCTGCATTTTACACTATTCCCACCAGCTAAGCACATCAAGGAACTCTGGGAGCTTGACTTTCCAATTTGCATGGTGGGTGGAGAAACTCTGGTCCACTCCCTCCTTATCTCAGAGGCAAACATTTAGTTTCCAAAGACCCTTCCCAGACAGTGCAGCACCAAAAATACACACAAACAGTTTAACCCTTAATTTTTAAAAATAAACGTTTGCATCTGCCAAACTTAGTAACAGAGAAAGTTTGGAAATAAAAACATAAGATGAATAAATCCCCCCCTCTGTTGGTGGTAAGTAGCAGGGGGGGTTTTAAAAACTTACCTTCAAACACATCAGTTAAACCTAATCAATGTGTAGCAAGGTAGTAGTGCATATTTTTGTCCCCTTCCATATGGCAGTTAAAATGCCGGGTTTGGGGGAAACGGAATCTCCAGGCAAAAAAAAAATAAGTTTTTCAAACAGTTTTTGCTTTGTTTTTATTTTCGGGGGGCATAAACTTTTTAGAAACGGAATAGGACACCTCGGTAGTAAACATTTGCCGATAATAACAGTGTACTTAAAATTTTTGAAACTGGGGGACTTAAAAAGAACCCCTACGCCATCTTTCCCTTTTAAAAAGAGGATGCTGACCACTGCAGGGCCGTGGGGATTTTAAAATCCTTTGGGGAGAAACTATGCACATCCCGTAAATATAAAATGTTTTTTTTTGGGAAGGTCCTCCAAAAATGCTTTCTGGCAGAGTTTGTGAAAAACCCCACGTTTTAAGGATAAAAATGTAAGTTAACGTTTCCATTATTATAAAAACCCTCCAGTATCAATTCTTGGGCATTTTTCATGGTAAAAAACCCGTTCAGTACAGCAGCCTCCTCCAGGAATGGTGAAGTAGAGGCACTGATAGTAAACTTTACACTGTTTACTGTAAACTGAACACTAAAAGCACAACAATAATCTGGCAAAGGGTAAAAATAAAAAAAAGAGGAGCCCTTAAACAGGGAGTGATGACCCCCCAAGGTTGGGAAAGTTATTGGGGGCACTGCTTTTTTAAACCAAGGGGAGTGAGATGGGGGTGCCCCATGGGGGGAAAAGGGAAAAAGGAAGTATTTAAAGTTTAAACAAGTGCACGCAGATGAAGGAAATCATTTGGGCAAACATTTTTCCAGGAAGCATTGTGGACCCAGGCAAACTTGACACAGCCTGCAGTGGGTTTTTGGAAGGATTTTATTAGCAGCAGTGCCCAATCCTATGTTTGGAAGAAAAAGAAAACTGCACACCAACATAAAAACCCTATCCCAATTATGAAATATGGTAGAGGGAGCACAATAGTTTTAGCTGCTTTTGCTGCCCCAGGACCTCAGTGTTTTGCATTCTTTAAGGGAACAATGAATTCAAAGGTATAACAAAAAACACTACAGGAAAAGGCATTCTGAAAGCAACAGGCCAGGACTTTATCCCCTTAACCACCCTGGGGTGTATGGTATTTCCAGGGTCGCTATTTTGGGTTTTTGGGCGTGTCCCCCTACAAGCCGGCAGGTGTCAGCTGCTAATTGCAGCTAACCCCTGGCAGTAACAACCCTTTAAGGGTAATATACGCGCCACAATAAGCCGTGTCTTTTGGAACCGCCGACCCCCTTTGAATCATATTCGTCGCTAACATTTGACAAGTCAATCTCTACCACACAGACTGTGTTACAAGATACAATTGAACTCCTGTATGTGAGGGGGGTGACTCGCCGTAATCCTAGCTAGTATCTATCGAGAGCGTAGTGGATTACCGTTAATTGCTCTAGACACGCTATTTTGCCGCCTGTATTAAGCGCTCGCACAAATTACGACCGCGAAATTGCATACCGCATTATGGACTAGAAAATAAGCCGTATGTGTTTACAAGTAGCCTATCCCTTTAGACATTTGCAAACACTGGGCCGCAGATCTAAAATAAAAAAAAATAAAAACACTTTTTGAATGAATAATGGTTTGCTGTGGACAGTTCCTCACTCAGCTCTGTGGCTTAATCTAGCTGCAAATATCCGTGGAGTTCTAATAGGTGTACATGGCGCTGGATGCCATATGATAGGCTTCCATTGCTGCTATGATGTTCAGTTGTATCTCTTCATGCCACAGGCTGGAAAGTGTTGAAACCGCACTTCGTGGTTACACAATAACACAACTGTCTATTACATATTTTTAGGTTGTAGATGAAACTACTTGCACACACATAGTGGATGATATACGTCTCCTGTTATGTAGTATGCTCATGTTGTTATTCAATAATTCACCCTCCCTTCTGTCATTTTTCATATACAAATAATTACGTATTAAAATAGTTTAACACATATTCTGTCTTCGCCGCATCTCGAAAAAATATACTAATGTATCATATACACTTAACACTGTAGAAGAAAAAAAAAATTTCCTACAAAAAGGCCAGATAATCTGGCAATTTTTTCTGGTACATTGTTATGTCCTCTAAAAATCGGCGACATAAAACTGATTCAAAAAAAGTCTACATGTATTCCAAACTAAGGTACCAACTAAGAAGTTAAACTCTTCAGGACCCGTCAAGAAAAAATAATGAGGGCCCTCACTCAAGCACGTAGGTGCTTTGTTTATTGGTTGCAGGACTCTATCGGCGTCGCTGGCGCAATTTCAGAGTCAAATGTTTGGTAATTATAATGTTGTAAGAGTAACAAAAAAACATACAAAAACTCCATACAGGTTTGGTATTGCCAGAATCATATCATACTTGTAGAATTAAGAGTTGTTACAGCACAATCATTTATGTACCAGCGCAATGTCGCCCTTAAAAAAAAAAAAAAAAAAGCAAACATGGCAAAAGTACATTTTTTTAACTTTTTTATTACTAACTTGGAAATTGGGCTGCAGTTAATCCTCCAAAGTTTATATTCTATAGTACAGGGAATTAACACCACATTGAAAGAACATCTCTATCCCGCAGGTTATAAAAGCCCCTCATATGGTCTATGTACTGTAAATGGTAAAATAAAGTTATGGCTTGGATAGGCTAGTAGAGAAAAACGAACGGGGCCAGCCAGAGGAGAACAGTCCTTAGGGCGTTTATATTGAGTTGTCTTCAACTATTGCTGTTTCACAGCTGCACACAATACCTGTGTTAGACCATCACTTTCTTGTGGGTGGTTCTTAGTCAATGATGGCGTATCAGCTTTGCTATCGCCTTAGCTATTCTTGTTATCGTGATAACTGAGTGATGTGTGTGTGTGTATGAGTAGAGGTTTACCAATCTGTGGTGCACAAAAGAAACAGAGCGCCTCTAAGGGTTTAAAACTATGTAAATACGACTTAGGCTATAGTTCACCGAACCGGCGTAATTGCGGCGCGATACAGGTACGCGGCGCATAATATGCCCTCAGGTGCTTTGGGTAGTCGTGCTGTTCAAGAGGTATATTCCCAAGCACCGGGGGGTCATGGTGGACACTTGGGATCGGGGCACAGTGGGGACGACAAGTTGCCATAGAGACCAATCTCACAGCTCAATAACACTGTGTATTGATTTCTATAACTCAAAAATGGCATTTTTCCTATGGGCGGAAAATGTAAAATTAAAGGTTTGTAAAAAAAAGTATAACCAATATGTGAAAACAGTAAAAAAAATAACTGTGAAAAACAGTCAAAAACATAAACGAAAAATAAAATTAAAACATGTGACGCATCGCCCTTTTTCTCCATTACAAAAGACTATCGCCCCACTAAAGATCAAAAAAGATATAAAAGTACCAGTAAATTTGGTATCGCCATGTGTGTAATGACCTAACCCTATAAAGTCTGTCGTTTTGTTAATAACCCCGCATCTAGGTGCAACCACAGTAAAAAAATTATCCAGTCACAGAATTCGCGATTTATTGTTCCATCATGGCAGCACATTAAATGGAATAAAAGCGCCATCAGAAGTCATATAACCCACCAAAGTGATGCCAATTAAAAATGGCATCAGGCCTCATCTCGCTAACCAAAAACAACCATTACAAGACAGCTCTGCAATACAGAATATATAAATAAGTTATGGCTCTCAGAACAGATAGCGATGCCATAAATAGTGTTTTACACAATATAAAACTTATTTTTGTTATAAACTCTTAACTTAAAAAAAAACTATATATAAACTGGGTATCGCTCGTAATCTTATCGCACCACAGAAGTAAACTAACTATATCATGTATATTGCACAGGTGAGCGGCTGTTAATAAATGAAAAAAAAACACTACTAGGATTGCAGTATTTTCTTCAACCTGCCTTCCAAAAAATGGATTTAAAATCCTCCCCCAAAAAAACAACCCCCACTCATCTCCGTACACAGAAAAATAAAAAAGTTATGGCTCTCAGACTCTATCGGCAATGCAAAAAACGTAATGTTTTCCTGTTTGAATAAATAGTGTTTTTTAGTGTGTTAAAAGACAGGTTTAAAAATATTAAAAAAAATTACAAAATTGGTCTTGTGTAATGTAAACCAGACATTCTGAATAAAGAGCTTGCTTGTCACCTATATTCCGTCTGGGGATACACGCTGTAAATTAAATAAATAAATATCACTACCAGGATTGCTGTATTGTGTTCCTAACAAATGCTTCACAAAAAACTTATAAAAAGTGAATTCAAAGACGTTCTCTATTTGAAACCCATAATAGTTACCATATTAAAACGTTCAACTCATCCCGCAATAACAAGTCCCCTACACATGACTCAATACACAGCAAAATTAAAAAAAAGTTAAGGCTCTGTAGACTATTAGGTGTCGACATAAAATCGCAAGTTGTTCACATGAACCTGCAACCAGCCACGCCGCATTGTGGCGGTCAGGCCACTCGCGGGAGCAGTCGTGACCTCCGATCTGGAGCATCATCTCCCAGTTCCCATTGCTGCTTGGATTGCCATTTTCTTTCCCTGCCGACGTTCACTTTGCATTCCGCTCTCCTCTGCTAGCGCTGCTGAGTGCGCATCCCCGCCTCACATAGGGCGCAATTGCTACGCCGGCGCTCACAGGACCCTATTAAATGGCAAGCGCATCGGCAATTTGGATGTGTGCGGTCGTGACCCTATTTAAAAGGAGATTCACTTCACTGAAGAGCCTTACTGGATTCGTACTTTCCTAGACCTTTAGATAGTTACGTCCTGTTGCGTTCCCTAGCTCCTCTCGTGTTTCCATTGGTCTCCTCGTGTTCAGTCTGTGTCAGCATGTTTCCTCCATGCCCGCCATCCGGACTTCTGCACTTTAGGCTACTACACAAGGTAGACCCTGCCGCACTCTGGAACTAGGAGCCTGCTCATCAGCCCACCATGTAAGGCGGTAGACAACCTAGGTGGAAACCTGCAGCAGCATGACACATCCCGCTCATTTCGGCAGGGCTCTGAGTGCAAAAACGGGTTCCCATTTTTGACCTCACATCCCTGGCGTGGATTCATCACCACTCGCCTTGCGGCGGTCCAGTGGAAAGACTCTCACCTATCTAGCACAGCGTTACACATCCAGATTTTTTATAAAAACACATTTCCTATTGCTAATGTAAAAGTAATAATGTAGAATTGAAGACAATGATACAGCGGTACGCGAAATACGCAAAAAGTCTTCCTTTTCTATTCAGTATTCATGGAAAAAACTGCAGAACCTCGAGATGGCAGCAAAGAGCAAAAAACAGAAACCTCTAGATTGGGCCGACGCGTTTACAGGTACATAATACACGCCCTATAGTCATGGCATGTCAAGTTACGAGTGTAAGCAACCTCCCTTATTACCTTAACACATAGTCTAGATAAGCTAACTCAACCTGCATGCCTCCGTCTCCCTATGACTCCAATCACTACATGAGCTTCCGGAAGCCACCGGTCACTGCTCAACGTGAGTGAGATAGAACCTAAGGGACAACAGCTTGGACGCAACTCTACCGATTGTAGGAACATGACGTGTATGTGGTTTATTAGTCATGGTGTCGGATTTTCTCATTGTCACACAATTTTTCTTCCATTTGACGTCTAATATCTATCTTCAAATTAGGCGGGTGTCAGTATGAGGTGCAAAAAGCTTCTCGCCCTTCCTTGGCAATTTGGTCATGGGCTTGGAGGGTAGGTTGCCTACGTCTACACCCACCCGGATATCCTTTTACTTGCCCTCATTTGCGTTGGTATGGCAGAACATCGACGACCTCTCTTTTTAATTTGGGGGGGGCCGCGATGTGTTGCATACTGCGTTATCTCTCATATCTTAATAATTAATTTTTGCATTTTACGGGTTTACTTCATATTCTGACAAATACGAGTGTTTCAATTTTTAAGATTTGTCACTCTCGGGCAAGAATGGTCAGAATAGTTAGGAACCCAGGGACTCATCGCAATCCACGGCAGGAAACCAAATATTACATTACCAGGAGTCATCACCAAAGCACTACAATCAAATCATATCCCTGTTGGGGAAATGACTTCGTTCTATGCGCAACTGTGGGTTTTTCCCAATGATTTTGAGGTGGAACAGGAAGCCAATGTAGAAACTCACAAAAGGGGTTTATAGCTTGGCCCCCGATGGCTTCTAAAATTTTTCAAAATAAAAAACAAAATATTTTCTTTTCATAATAAACAAAAACAAAAAAAGGAAAAATAACAGTAAAAATATTCTAGTTTTAGATTATAGCACTCAATTCCAAAAAATTAAAAATTAACCCCTAAACATCTACTGTATTCGTGAAAAACCTATTTTAATAAAATTTCTTGCTGAGGGTTGGGATTGTCACCCGCAGACTCAAAAACCCTTTGGGCAATTTGTTGTCACCCAAAAAATAAAATTTTGCCCCCTAAATCTAAAAGAAATTGGGGTTTAAAAAATAAAAGGGTTCTCAGATGGGGTTCTAGTCCTTGTGGGGTCTGTAGCTTTGTCAAGGGGGCAAGGTTTTTCAGAATAACCACATCCCAAAACCCCAATACCATCCAAGTTACTTTAATTGTAACTCCCACCACGTTGTATACCGGCACCTGTATTGAATGCAATCCCCAAATTTTTGGAGCACCACAAGGAGTTAAAGACGCGTATCGGGGAACATTTAAATACATCACGATACGGCAATTCAAACAGGTCTCATCTCCCCTATACATTTAGGGAGAACATGGGGGCAACTAAAAACAAACTAAAAATCAGGGGCATAGAGAAGGTCAAAAAACCCAAAAGCGTGGGGGGGACATAACCATTATTACAATAAGTGGCCTTTTTGGGTTTTTTCTTTTTTGTACGCGCACCGCGATTAAACTCAAAAAAGAATGGATGTTCCATTTTTTAAAATTTTAAAATTTTTTTTTTCCCTTTGTTTTTGGGTTTTTGGTCTTTTAATTTCTTGTTGTCACCGGGTCTTTTTTTGGTTAATAATAATGGTGATTTAGTTTTATAATTATGTGCCCCTATTGGGAAGAAACCCCAAAGGGTGATGTAAACCCTTTAAAATTTTATGGCTCTATATGACCGTCTTTATATGTTTGTGACATTTCTCTTCCTTGCTTTTTATCTTGTAGTTATTTTTTAAAATTTAAATTAATTTGTTTTTATTTTCCCTTTCTGCTTGTGTCCGTTCTTTATTCCTTTTTCCATCACTCGCTCCGGGTGCCTTCTTGTTTTTTGGTTGGGACTGTTGCATAGAGTTTGGGGGGGCTTTGGCTGTCGCTATACAGCCTCACGTCTTTTCCCAGCAACCGGGGGTTGGTCAAAGCTGTTGCCTTGGTTTCCTACGTCTTTCCGGTGGGGTTCCCAAGCTCATTTATAAATTGGGTCTGAGACGGGCCAAGCAGTGAGTTTTCCTTTTCTAAATTTGTGTTAAGGTATATAAGGATTCTTGACACTGTATACAGCCAGACTAAGGGTGTTTTGTCACCTGAAAACCGTCGGCCCTTTAGGGTTTGTTTTTTCTTTGCTGCCATCGGTTTTTTGTTTTTCCCGAATTCTAATAAAGGAAGACTTTTGCTATTTTTGGAAACCCCTGTATCAAGGGTTCTAATTTTACTTGATGTCAACGGCTTGCCTTGGCCGGATACGTGCGGGGGCCGCTTCGGGAGGTGGTGAGCTGGTTCATTTTTGCTTTTTTGCTTTTGTAAAAGTAATAAAACATAAAAATTTATATAATTGCAATTGTACCGACCCCCATAGTAAAGTTATGATGTAATTTATACCACACGGTGAACACTGTAAAAATGAAGCCAAATAACAATATAAATTGCATTTTTTTCCCCCCCTTTTTCATGGCCCAATGTAAAAAAAAATGGAAACCCGTGTGCCCCAAAAGCGCCCTAACCCTAGATGAATACATGAGGGGTGTTGAAACCAAAATGGGCAAATTTGGGTGTTTCACCTGTTCTGGTAATTTGGGGGCTTTTTTAAAGAGACCCGGCACCTACCAAACTGCATTCCAAAAGCCAAAAAACCGCTCCCCCCCCTTTTTAACCTGCCAGCACCCTAAAGCATTGTGTAAAAATTTGGGGGGCTTTTTTTCCAGGATTCTTGTAAAAAATGAAAATTTTAAGCTAAAATTTGCAAAATTTTTGGAAAAATTTTGTTTTAAAATTTTCATAGCCCAATGCAAAAAAAAAATTGTGAAAAACGTTTTA